>JAVFBW010152558.1:0-12141 GCA_034783835.1 Mopalia ciliata
AAAATGTATGGGTCTTTATGTCTTAAATGAAACCAAATTGAGCAAGTTTACTTACATAATTTTCCCATAAATGAAGTGAGAAGGCAACCCAGAACTGTCAACACGCCATCAACAGGATGTGCGCAGAAAAAGAAAGCCAATCAGCACAGCACATAATTAGGTCACAAAACATAAACATCTCTGCGGTGGTTTACGTAATAGTAATCGCTGCCACTGTTTACAAGTGTGACGTTTCTTTTTTGACTGAGTAAATATTACTCTCGATGAGTAAAAAGATTTATAGTGGAAATTAAAGGTGAATAAACGGAAGAAAGATATACCATGCATTTAACAAAACAACAAATGTTGAATAACTACAAAATAAATTAAAAACCAATTTACTGAAAGGCATTAGTTATATCATGCAATGATTAAAATTTCCACTGTCATAAGTAACAACATATTATCGGTACCATAATTGTAAACACTATAATAAGTGTATGATAACACTGTACCTCATGTCAAATTATTTTGCTCTGATTGGTCGAAAACACCACGGCACGTGATATTTAGCAACACCTTATATTACACGATTTTAGTAGTTATCAGGCAATAATATAAGTGCTGTGTGTTGTAGCGTGGGACATTGACAAATTATGCTTCTGTCCCTCAGAGCTGTTTCCTCTTGGCTCATGTGAAACGTGAAAGTGTTGTTTTTGAAAGCAGATGCAAGACTGTTACAATGTTTGCAAGTCTATTAGGTAACGTTTACCATTGTTAAAATTGTGTCCTAACATTGGATCAAGTGCAGTGGGCACAGATATTGCATATTTTAGCGCGGACCATCATCATTGTCAGCTCTACACGTTTGATGTCCACTTCACATTTGTTCAACATGAAATGTCTGGAGGTGATAAATTATATTGGTCCATTCTCAGTCAAAAGATATTTTGTATAATTTAAAAAATATTTTCAATAATTAAGTTTAAATAACATTAAAAAAAACTTTATTTTTATCATTAAAGTGCACAAAATTATTTACATTATTTCAAAATCATAAATAACGTATAATTACATTTTGTCCAATATAATAATAAATAAAAAAGAGCGATAACTATGATAAATCCATCAAACGCACAGAAAATGTCGGAAGATAAATCAATAAAGAGATTCTACGAGTATTATTAAAAAAGCTTTAGTTGCTTTAATTTAATCATTTATTCAAAAAGTGGATGCACTTTCCAGTTAAGTGTCCTCATTGTCGTTTTCTTTCTGAGATATTGTTCAAGTATATTCGGTTTAACATCATTTAACCTCATCATACCCAAGGATATTTTAGTTGTATTTTCCCTTCATTCTGTCAACGGATCTTCTATTTCCCATTCAACATTCCTTTAATGCGATGGGAACCTGGCAGGAAAACCCATTTCCCACAGGTTTCAACTGGGATCTTCTTAAATGTTGGCGTTGTAAGTAAAATTTATTTTAAAAAATGACACATGTTCCTAAGGTTAAACAGAGCAAAACTGAAACTATACTAACTTACAGAATAAAATAATATATCCAACTGATTCACAACACTTTAATATCGATTTAATTCAGGTACACCCGAACAATAGTAATGGAATAAAATGTTCACCATATGTATACATTTTATTAAACGTCGAATATTTAAATGGATTTCGGTGGAAAAGAAAGAATCCTACAAAATATGACAAAAGTGTATAGTCTGCATTACTTTGATAATTTTTTTATTTTTTATTTTTTTGTCTTATTTCTTACTTAAACCGCCATGATTTCATCAAGTGAAATTCCATTTAAATTACACTGATATGCCGTGTTTTATAGATAACAGTAAAGCAGACGAACAAATAATATCGGGAGTGTACCAAGCAGTAGTATGAAGGCAGCGTTCGCCCAGTGTCAGCGGTATTGTGTCTTTCAGTGGATTCATAGTGACATAGTACTCATTGCGCAAGAATTGGGGGATTTCGTTTGTTTTCGGGCAGTTTTGATGTCAGAATCCACTTACACCGTATGGGTAAAATATAACATTTGAAAAGCGGTACAAATAGCTTAAGCATGATTTACCCATGATTCCACATCCAATTCATCTCTGGGGTTTCTCGATGTCTTGATAGGGGGCGCTTTTTCAACAATCAGTCTAGCCACAATGCCGTTGAGACTGGGTAATGGCTGGTTTCATATTTCTTCTTAATTTGATAGACTTCTGATAATACTAAATTACATTTCGCCCTAATATGAATAAATCTACGAAATAAAATGGAATTAATATACATTAACTCGATTGAAGTACTATGGTACAATATATCGTAGAATATGATTCGGTCCATTCTCTTCTATCTTTATGAGAAGGAAACGGATAGAGGCCAGTGCTGTTCTCACATGATGTACAGGCTTATGTATGTAGCCACGAACAACTCCGATATATCTACAAATGCACCAGAACCTTAGGCACACACGAACGTAGGAGTTTTCCGCTCTGGTAACGGAGCAATAGGAACAAACACTGATGAACTGTTAAATTTGGTAATTATTAATTTTTAAAAGGTTTGCTTTAGTGGGTGTAAATTTGCTTAACAGTCGTTCAAGTTAATTTACATTTGCAACCATCCAGCACCGTCTAGCTTTTCAAACTTGAAGTTTTCCCATGAAGTCACGTGACAGAGCTGAACTTATCACCACCTGACGACGGTGTATTTATACAGTTGTAATTTGCCGGACGACGGTGTATTTATACAGTTGTAATTTGCCGGACGACGTTGTATTTATACAGTTGTGATTTGCCGGACGACGGTGTATTTATACAGTTGCAATTTGCCTGACGACAGTGTATTTATACAGTTATAATTTGCTGGACGACGGTGTATTTATACAGTTATAATTTGCCGGACGACCGTGTATTTATACAGTTTTAATTTGCCGGAGGACGGTGTATTTATACAGTTGTAATTTGCCAGACGACGGTTTATTTATACAGTTGTAATTTGCCGGACGACGGTGTATTTATACAGTTGTAATTTGCCGGACGACAGTGTATTTTTACAGTTGTAATTTGCCCGACGACGATGTATTTATACAGTTATAATTTAAGGACGACCACTGCACAATTTATTGTAGTATTACCAAATATCAGTACAAACATAGACCTACTAGACCGACTATCCTATATCATTTTTGTTTAAAAACATCAGAATTGAAAACCAGAAAAAAAAGTCCACATCTACCAAAAATATAGGCTTCCTTATATAACTAAGGTCGAAAACCTTAATTGAAGGGGTCTTTGTAGGCCAAGGCTATCAAATACCAACAACGTCAAGACGCGGAAGTTCTTTAAAAGGGGCAGGAAATTCTCTCTCTTGCTGTCTTAACAGTATCATAGGATTCGCGTTGTGTCTGGCCACAGTTATTATGTTGCATCGCCATTGAGCATACAGGCGTTGGCACAGGTACAATTGCATTACTTGCCAATATTTCTCCAGGCATGGGGTTAAGACTACCATCTGGCCTGGGCGTAAATCCGAACAATCGTTTTATTTTGTCCCAGTGCCAAAAACTGCTGCCAAAAGAGGAAACTATGTAAATTGGGAAAATATTGGCAAAATTTAGTTGATAAAAGAAAAAGAAAAACGCTCGCGCCCACTTCAGTTTAATTTTTATAATGTTTCGCTGAACATAATTAGATCCCGCTATTGGAGTGGCGCTTATTTTGGCATTATACAAAACTTCTATAGTCTGAATAATACCTAGAGGCAAAACAAGCATCAGGTAAATTAACGACACCGTTAGTAGAAGTCTTGTAGCTTTTTTGTCCAATTTACACGTGCTATTGATGACGGTTTCCCTTCTAGCCTGATGAGCTCGAATTGTTTTAATGATTGCAAAATTAAACACCAAAATCAGAAGTGAGGGTAGCCACGTTTTAAAAGCCACATAAAAATAAATTATGTTGGACAGGAGCAGGCGGTCTGTGCGACAGCCTTTGTAACCGAACACGGAATCGCCTTCGAATCCGGTAAAGTAAACTTTATGACAAGAAAAAATCAGGACAAGCAGGGATGATGCCGCAATCATCATTATGATTTTCTTCGGCGTGAACTCTTTTGCCCATCGGGGGAATCGTACAACGACAAATCGCTCTATGGTAAACACAACAATGGTCCAGACAGATAGCAAGTTAAACAGCTCAACCATTACCGCATGCATTTTACATAAATGTTGGTTGTCCATGAAACTTTGGTTGACAAGTGAGCTTTGACCACGAATGACACCCACCATGAAGTTTAGCAAAAGGGCTGAAGAATCATACAATGTCAGAACTGATAAAAATATATTGTACGCTGAACGACAGAACGTTAAGAGTGACACCGAAAGCCACAATAGCAGCTGTGCCATAGTACAGCAGACCTTGTACTAATTCAATGAACGGTAAAAATTCATGAGTGAATTGTTCTATTTGACGCAAAACAGATTGCTCCAGGATTGACAAGCGTGTTTGGTTTCTGTTCCAACAGAGGCCACTGTGATTTCCGCTGCAGTTGAATACCTGGTCATGAAGTGGTAGTGAGGTGTTCATCCCAAATTGTAGCATCGTTTAGTTCAAAACACTGTGAACCCCAAGTCAACTGAAATCATGAAAAGCACAAATTTATTGAATGATTTAGGGGTCGTATGGTATTGTATATGGGAAGCCCATTTGGGGTGTCCGGGGCGGAGGTGAGAGGGCGTTGGTTCAGGCATCGTGCATGAGACTGCTGACAATCATCTATTATTAGGTTCCAGGTATGAAGGGATGTTTGTTTGTGATATCTTCATAACGAGATAAATGTATTGGTGGTTTAAGAATCGGAGGAGTTTCATTGACTGTCTGACTGTCTGACTTACCGACCGAGCAGACGTAGTTTTTTTTTCACTAAATTCCATACCGCTGAAGGCAGAAAAAATTTGGCCCGTCAACTCTACCCTGCATGGTGCAGATTGAAAAAATTACCAATACTAAAAATTTATACCAAAAGAAGTTTAACTAATAAAAGAAAACGCCAAAAACTTCAGTTTATTTAATAATGTTTAGAGTTTCCACTGACAAGCTTAACATAATAGAGTAAGGGGACTACTCCAAAGAAACTCAATATTTGGGTTTATTATCAAACCATCCTCAGGAGTAAAGTTAATACGGAGAAACATAAATATATATACAGACTAATACACAGTTTTTGTCAGTATCTACAGATTAACAAGTTATGGAGTGTCAGACTAATGCAGTTTTTGTCAGTATGTACAGATTAACAAGTTATGGAATGTCAGACTAATACACAGTTTTTGTCAGTATGTACAGATTAACAAGTTATGGAGTGTCAGACTAATACACAGTTTTTGTCGGTATGTACACATTAACAAGTTATGGAGTGTCAGACTAATACACAGTTTTTGTCAGTATGCACAGATTAACAAGGTAGGGAGTGTCAGACTAATACACAGTTTTTGTCAGTGTGTACAGATTAACAATTTATGGAGTGTCAGACTAATGCACAGTTTTTGTCAGTATGTACAGATTAACAAGTAAATGTATATAACGTATCAGTATATTAAACAAAGTTGGGTAAGCAGAGGTTGACAATAATGTTAGCGTGTGAATTTACCGATATCTCATTGGCTGTTTGGGTCATGTGATGGTGGCGATTTGAAATATGGGGATGCGCAGTGTCTCTATATTACTTTTCTCTGCACTCAATTTCTGATATTATGTACCACGTGCTGCATGTTGGCATATGTTAACAGTACGGACTGAGTACTTTTCAACTTCAACAAATAAACCCCAAATTAATTTATTTGTAAATAAATACAAAGTTTTTCGGTTTGATTTAATGTTTGAAATATTTTTTTTTTAAATTACGATAACCGGGCCATATCTTTTTAGCAGTTATTTATCAGACTATCTAGCCGCAAGAAGAGACTGGTTCACACGGGACTACACATGTCATGCACTCATGTAACCGGAAGTAAAACAAAAACAAAACAATCGAGTCTAACGAATTTATAGTAGTTTCAGGACCTTTCTTTTTTCGTATAACGTATAGATAGTGCCAATAACATCTGTTTGGTTATTTTTTAACTTTTTTTCTCGAATATATGCATCGGCATCGGCAATAGTTGTTTTTTCAATGACGTACGTATTGCATCAATTATCAACCACTAAGCCAGGCGACCATGTGCTAACCATCCTGTACTATACACGGTTTTCTTTACATAACAGATCAACACAGAGGTAAGGCTTTAATGTATAAAAGCCTATAATTCCGCTGATTGTCTAGGTATAATACCAGAAGTCCATTTCTGGAAGTAGTTAATAGACTTCTGGTATATCTGATAATACCCAGTAAGGTAATGCCGTGCAACATCAACGTCATTTGTTCGATTTGAGTTCATCAACATCAGGAATAGATAAGTATGAATATATTTCTCAAATGAATCACAATGCCATGGGGGGGATTCAGTAAAACCGATGAAATTATCTCATGTTTACCATACAAGGTTGTACATCGATCTTAATCTCGAGTTGTTATGGGTAGCCTACAGCGTCTTGTGATAACACAATGGTCACGTACCTGCTACATGTATATAAAGTATTAACGGATATGTAACAAATAAATATTCAATATGTGTGAAGAATAAAGCAACCTGCAAAATGGTAGTTCAACGAAATAGAAATAAACCAAATGAATATATTCAATACAAGAATGCGATTTACAGGTTGTTTGAGGGAAGATTCGCCTTCAGAAGATCACTTAGAGTTTTGTTTACCTAATAACTATTATATAGGTCTTTGTTAGAGAGGAGTGTTAATTTGTTATGAAACATTTTGATATTCCTGTATAAGGAGACTAGCAAACCGGGAGTTAGGCTGGGCGTATTGGAACAAAATTGAATTGTACACCCTTTACCTGATTCCCAATCTAAATCAAAGAGATACAAAGTTTCAAAAGTTTGGATCCAATGCAATGGACTTTATACTCCTGTTTATCAACTAAAGTGTCGAAAATATAAATAATAATAAAATCCGGTCGAATTCTTGTTGTTAAAAAGCAATTACAGTACCTTTGCGAAGTAACACTTACGTTGAATGCTTTCTAGCTCCGTAAAGGCGGCAGTTTGATTTGATTCCACCCGTACTTTGTTCCGCTCTGGAGCTTGTACCGATTATGTATACGCTGCACGAGCATGACTAGAGCGTTATCGGTGATTAACAGTACGGTATATGTGTAAACACGCAGTTACAGCGGTGTTCTAAAGACAGTTTGGAGAAAAAAACGTCAAACTGTGATACGATGTAATGCAGCTGTTGATGAAACTGCAATTTCAAAACAAAAAAATAGATGATATAACGCCGACTGCGCAGTAATTAAAGTTACCTTCAGCGATGCATTGTTCCTACTATGAAGTTTAACAGGTGTGACGGTGAAAAGCAAAGTAAATGAATAAAGCAAGGATCAGATTCAAATGTTAACAAAGAAGTGCAGGTGTCAGTCTACTATGGAATGAAAATTTTGGTAGCAACTATTCACAGGCATAATAATGAGGTACAGTAGGATAAAATTTAATACCCTACCATGAAGATCTAATTATCTTGCGACACGATCAGATCCATACTGAGTAATTATTCGTCTTCTAATATAAGTTTTTAATTCGCAATGCAACTCTTTGTGGTATTTAATCAATCAGCATGGTCAGTTACTATGCGAGTAAGTTACGTTACAATAATAATAATAATAGCTTTATTTTACGAACAAAAAATTACAGCCAAATTTTTCAAATTTGCCCTTCTCTGTAGCCCTCAATAAATACTTACCATAATTTTCCTAAACTTCACATACACAAACATATGCATATTATTTATACATTTAAAACATGAAAACATATATTAATAAATAAATAGTAAAATCATCAAAGTAATTCAGATAACCTTAATAAATGATCAAAGTGTTTAATTGGATATGTAGATGATTAAATGTACTAATTTACAATCTTTTTTTTATAAACTTTATATTTATTTTTGTAAACAGTAAGCGCGAAGCTTGTGTCGTGTACATTTTCTAAAGATAATAATCTATCGAATGGCATTTTGAAGTTATGACAAAAGTTATATATTATGTTGACTAAAAGGTAACGTATATAAAGATTTTTTTTTATAAAATTTGCAAAGTTGAAGCGTTCTTAAAGGTTAATGGTAAATTATTCGAATGACCCCAATTTGATATAAACTTTTGTTCATGTAGGTTGAATTAAAAGAAGGAAGGCGGGTATCAAAAGCAGCTGAACGTAATGCACACATGTGTCAATTTTTGTTTTGAATAAACAACGTATTTTAATACGTTAGATTCCGGGAATTGAGAGCCTTGTAAATTAGTCATAAATTTTGTACTTTATTCTTTCATCTACTTGCATCCATCTTAGTTCTTAGTTCGTAAAATTAAAGTAAGTGTACTTAAATTACTGGGCAATGTGAGACCAGCTCCGTCCTTGTTTTTGTAATTTAAAAAGACGATTTATTTTGAGACCTCAAGTGTTTGAGATCAGGTTCCCCACACCAAACTACAGTAGTCCATATGGGGTTATTTAGAACTATGACAAAAAAGCTTTCTTGTTTTTAAGGATACCTAATAGCTTTGAAATTTAAGTCCAGATGTAATCAATATGGTCTTGCCAAGTTAGTGTTTCATTTATGTAAATTCCTAACAGTTTAACACATTTTGTTTGTTGTAAGATAATACCTGAGAGTTGGATATATACTGGTTTGTTAGAAAAAAGTTGTTTAATGTCTTTAAATTATATCGGAATCCAAATAACAAAAACTTAGATTTATCCGGATTTAACAACATATGGTTACTTGAGTACCGCATTTCAATATTTTTCAGGTTATCTTGGATGATGCATTCTATAACCGTGGCTGATTTTGAACATTAAGGGATAGTTATATCATCAGCAAATTTAGTTACTGAACAATGCTGTATATGAAGTGCTAAATCATATAAGTACACAATAAAAGAAGAGGCCCCAGCATTGACCCCTGTGGAACTCTGTTGACGATATGGCAGGTTATTATATGATGTGGTGAGTAGCTATACGATATAAAGTTACTAAGAGGTATGTTAATTTAATATCCGATACGTTACATTATGATATGCTTATAAACTCTATTATACGTGTAGTAAAATATAACTTCACAAAGCTGAATGTGATTTATAACAATACGGAGAGATTAATATGAATACCGAGGTGGATTCGATTTCTACTGTGACATCCAAATATTAAATGTATTTGTGGGGTAACTTAAACATTCCAAGGTAAATTATTCTATGTTAAGATAATTAATCATATATCCAGGTAACTCGTTTTATCGTAAGGTAGCTAAAACATGACGCTGTAACTTATTCTGCTGTAGGTAATTAATCATATATCAAGGTAACTCATTTTATCGTAAGGCAGCTAAAACATGACACGTTAACTTATTCAACAGTAGGATAATTAATCATATCTCAAGGTAACTAGCTAAAACATTAAGGACTCTACTCAGAAGTACAAAATGCGACTCTTATCTTTTCGTGGCTTTTACGGACATTTCTAAAGGATGATTATATTAACATCATATATATTTAGAAAGCGGAGGACTTCAAGATTCTAAATATAATATCATAGTATGATTCATTTTATTTCATAACAGCTTTAATAAGGGGCAAAAATGGACCCTTATTTGTAACTTTTGTTGTTCTCACATGGTTTGAAATGTCTTTGTAGACAAGTATACCGTCATAGGGTTTTTTAAAATTAAAATCTGTTTTTGTACAATTGATAAAGGTATATGAAAAAATTAAATTATCTGCCCTCTAAAAAATATTTACAAAATATCTTCAAAACGAAAATCAATAAAAAATAAACTGCTTAACAGTTTTTTAGATCATGGTTTCAAGATTGTGTGGGCCAAATTTCAAAGACTTAGTGCAAGTAGTTTACGAGAAATAAACGATTTAAATGATAAAAATCAAGAAAAACGAAAGCTGAGAAAACAGCCTAAACGTGTGTAAATGATCAAACTCCGATTTGTTTTAAGATTACTCCCAACACATTTAATAAACAGCATTTGTTTTTAATTGAAAGGAAAGGCGAATTAGAGTTTTATCTGTTGCACTCATTTTTTTTAATACATAATTTATGAAAAAATTTCTTCAAATGGCAGTTTTACCTCTAAAATTTGAGTACCGTCGGCATAATAGATTTCGCTCACACCTTTGTTAACGACTATCAGTAGGAGTCCTGCTGGGTGCATTAGTAGTCTGTATAAATGTTTGTTCTAACACTCACAAACATTTGTTCTCCATGTCTACTCTTCAGTTCAACTACACATCCGCACAGTCATGCAATTGATCTGTTGGCCTTTCGCTAATTGGTTTGTGGTAATAGTCAGCAGGTATAGTCAGTTGTGATGAGATAATCACGTTATTCTGCTGTAGGTAATTAATCATATCTCAAGGTAACTCATTTTATCGTAAGGCAGCTAAAACATGAAACAGTAACTTATTCAACAGTAGGATAATTAATCATATCTCAAGGTAACTTGTTTTATCGTAAGGAAACTAAAACAGGGCAACTTATTCTACGGTAATGTATCTAATCATGTTTGGTGTATGTAGCTCATTTTAAAGTAAGGTAACTGAAACATGACAAGACAGGTATTTATTGGCAGGAAAAATTCACATCGTGAGGTGATTCATTTCATCGGAAGGTAACTAAAACATGAAACAGTAACTAATTATGTGGTAAAACATGACAGGTGAATTAATTCTGTGTTGAGGTATATCTAATATCCTGGGGTAACTCATGTTATGGTAAGGTAACTAAAACATGAAACAGTAACTAATTATGTGGTAAAACATGACAGGTGAATTAGTTCTGTGGTAAGGTATATCTAATATCGTGGGGTAACTCATGTTATGGTAAGGTAACTAAAACATGATAAGGTGACTAATTATGTGGTAAAACATGACAGGTGAATTAATTCTGTGTTAAAGTATATCTAATATCCTGGGGTAACTCGTGTTATGGTAAGGTAACTAAAACATGAAACAGTAACTAATTGTGTGACAAAACATGACAGGTGAATTAATTCTGTGTTGAGGTATATCTAATATCGTGGGGTAACTCAAGTTATGGTAAGGTAACTAAAACATGAAACGGTAACTAATTATGTGGTAGAACTTGATAGGCGAATTAATTCTGTGGTAATGTATATTTAATATCGCGGGGTAACTCATGTTTTCGTAAGGTAACTAAAATATGAAACGGTAACTAATTATGTGGTAAAACATGAAAGGCAAATTAATTCTGTGGTTAGGTATATCTAATATCGCGGGGTAACTCATGTTATCGTAAGGTAACTAAAACATGACACGGTAACTAATTATGTGGTAAAACATAATAGGCAAATTAATTCTGTGGTAAGGTATATCTAATATCGTGGGCTAACTCATGTTATCGTAAGGTAACTAAAACATGATGAGGTGACTAATTTTGTGGTAATGTAATTAATCATATCGTAAGATTACTCATTTACGGTTAGGTAACTAAAATATGACAAGGTTACTAATTCTATAGTAGCTATACACTCTAATCGTATCGTAACTCATCGTAACAAAAATATGAGAAGGTAACTAATTATACGATAAGGTATAAGATTATATCGAATCGTAACTCATTGTATCGTAAGGTATCTAAAACAAGACAGGATAGCTATGTGTATGGCAAGGTATACAGTTCTGAAAAAGACCATGAGATCAAAACATCGGTAATATATAATAGGACTCAAGGCTGTTAACACGATCGTTTTACACAAGCCATTTGTGTTCTGTGCGCTAACGAGACACCTTTTGACATGTCTTTGTAATTCAAACGCACACAATCGGAGCAAGTGGGAAATTGACAAGGCTGGTTATTTAACATTAGAAAAGCGGTCCCTTTAGCATAACATTGTGTAATTTTGCGTTTTAAATGACGTCGCACACATTTATCCATTTTAAAATTACTAGAATCAGTAGACTGGACACGAATCCCGAGCGTTTTGGTATCAGAGAAGCGCGTGCAACAGCGGGG
>JAVFBW010152569.1:0-12141 GCA_034783835.1 Mopalia ciliata
ATTAAGAAGTTGTTATCCATACTTAAGTCTTTTCATGTTTTATGTACTCCCGACTTCTAAATGCCACTTAAAGAATCTGTTATCGTATCGTTAATTAATATACTAGTGTATAATTGTTATGCATTAAAGGCCCAATTAAAATAATCGCCTGGATGAATAAAGAATATACATTTATTTTCATTTGGAACTCAGCTCGAAAATTAGAAATTATAATCACATTGCATTATTATTAATTAAAAAGGACGAATCGTCTCATGTCCTAAATTAATTCCCAGCGCCAATCGTCTGAAATAGTCTTAATTTCGAGTTACTATGGTATCCTACAGTATCTCGAGACATACATGTAGAAAAGAATATGTACTAGCTATGTAAAGTATGTGACCATTATGCAGTACAAACAGCCAAGGGAAAATCAAAACTACAGAATAATGTAAAGAAATCCAGGATACTTTCAATTAAGGAGAGTGATAATGATGATTTGTCTGATGCTAATTTAGCTTTCACCTTAACCATAAGGGCCACTTTCACGAAATGTCATACGACAAATAAATATAAATACTGTACGATAAAAAAACGTCATGTTAAACTATAGCGTAAAAATATCGTACAATATTTTGTTGTCCTACGACAGTTTGTGAAAGTGGCTCCAGGTTTCGATCATGACGGCATTAAGACCACGATTTCTTCATCCCGACAAAACCTGCGAACGTTTCTTTTCTTGAAGCACCGACTCGTGAACACTATATACACAGATTGAATATGTCGTCCGCCATGCGTTTTTTTTAAACGCCAGTGATGTTGATTAATTTTTTTTCTTGTGATATGTTTTAACCAGAAAAGGCAAATTGTTGCTAGACAACTCATATATATATCCTTATTGTACTACATCACGAACAAGTGTCATTTCAGCGTGATTTCGTCTGACAAACGACCCATTATCAGGATTCCATATTTCAATTAATATAAACAGGCAACACAGGACACCATAGTTCATAACCTCAGCGGTCTATAATGTATTTTAAGTACACAAAGATACATGACCTAATGCGTAATAACAGAGTTACTAAAGTAAGCCAAAATTCATATACTGTGTAAAACTATACGTACACAGAACAGTGCAAAGAAAGTAAACTATTCAAATATGTTTTCACTTCATAAATGTATCAGTTCATGAAACCGTGCTGAGAAACTGAAGTATACGGAAATATAGACACCCCATACCTAAATACTTTTATAGAGTGTCACAGACAAAAGGTCTATGATTTCATGGAACCGTAAAACATGTATCAAAAATCGTCCACGGACATACGCTATTGCCCAGGAACCATGTCAATACAATCAACTGAACCGTTTGGGCAATCTATTATAAATATATTGTCATACCGCGATTTTACATTAGTGGTAGACATGGCCTTGCCCAATTAACCGCCCTAAATTTATTATAGTAAAACTATAAACACAATATGAATAAGTTATTAGAAAATGTATCAAGTTGGCAAATGTGAAAACAAGTATATTATAATTACTACAATTATTAAACAGCGAATGACATGTTCATGGTATCACTATACAAG
The DNA here is from genome assembly GCA_034783835.1 of Mopalia ciliata. NCBI lineage: Eukaryota > Metazoa > Mollusca > Polyplacophora > Chitonida > Mopaliidae > Mopalia > Mopalia ciliata. The sequence continues at coordinate 1,575 of JAVFBW010152569.1, forward strand.
TTAACTCCTGTAAATCATGACGTTTATATGACATAGCATGATGTTCGTAATGTACAGTCTGTCTCTGTGGTGGTTTAATGTGTTTTTGAGGATCGAGATCTGGCGTGTCAGGACAGTGTACATCATTATACCGCCATTCGTTCTACATTTCTTCCTTAGTCAGGACACTGATGTCAACAGAATAGATGATAAATGTATTTCATTAGCACTGGAATGGAACTGTTTACGTGTAACATTTCAGGCTGTGAATTTTTCTGTTGAATAATGCAATTTATGTCTGAAACTTAATTATTGTCTTCAATATTCTTTATTTGCAATTTCATGGAAAAAAGATTAGACAAATACATGAAGCTGATTATGTGTACATTCCAGCTTGTACTGCAAGTGTTATATAGTGCATTATCCCGGGGATATATACTGTCTTCCATGTTATTTATTTGCAACTATGTTTTAAACAGCCTCAGGTGTGTCTAGTCGCTAGAGAGTCTTTGATATAATTGGGTATTTTATCTGCGCACTATAACTGCTAACTCGAATTGTGGTGTGCCATTGGTTGTGTAGTATATATTTGTCCCAGTTAATAATTAATAGGTAACCAGTCCCTATATCTACTCACATGTTTGTGTTTATTTTTTTTACTACTAATCGACTGTAGTATGTCTTATCTAGATACTATACGGTTGGTCTAGTCTGTGTTTTTATGATTATGTAAGTCTATTGTTACTGAACTGTATACTTCCTGCGCGTAATCAAGCTAACATGAAATAATATTCTTACTTATAAAACTGTGGATATCACCTCAGAATATTCTGCAATATGACTGAGCACAATTATGATACAAACCTCACTTATGGAGTCGCCAATTTCATTAAATTTGTACGTACGTTTATTTACAAAATACTCTGTTTCGAAGAAGCTTTTTGATTATTCTTCGAGCCTTACACACGTAAAAGCGGTTATTTACCATTGAAAGTAATGGATAACACACATTCAAGAGGTTAATCGTACATAACATTTAACCATATGTGTATATCAGTTTTTGGTCAACCTTATTTACAGTTAAAATGTGTAAAAGAAACTACTATTTCTGCTCACGGAACCCCAATATGTATCTTTAGAACAGTTTTATGGATCGAACTTCCCGGATGATCGCACGCATGGGATTATTCGTGGAAAACCATAAAATTATTTGATGACCAATTTCCGATTTATTATTTGAAATATGATTTGTTTTTGGAAATATTCCAGCTAAATTCCGATGTAATATTAAATGATAACGTATTTGTATAGACGTTTACATGGAGACACGCGAAAAGTCATTCACATATTGTCCATTTGTATCATAATGCTAACAAACAGCTTAGACATAGCAAAGAAAAAGAGTAGCCCTTTAGGATTCGTAATTTGTTTTCATAGGGTAACTTAAAAATTAAGTTAATACAATTAACACAAATTGCTATGAAAATATACCAAAGGAAAGAGTTATCTAATGGCGGATTGTGTTTACATCTGTGATATCCATGACATGAATATCTAAGATTTAAAATTGTAATGAAACCATTCGCCACCTTAACAACAACACAGTTCTTTTGCTGGTTTTTTTTTTTTCAGGACAAAAAACTTAACTTAATGCCCTCCGAAATGTAAAGAAAACTTGAGTAATTGGTTTTGCTGCCAGCCTTCAAAATATTGACATTTGGTGTCTCAGCTAAGGCTTCGCTATTGATTCTTTCACTCAGCAACCTAAAAACTATTGGCTCCAAGTGAAAGACAGACGTATATGAAACTGTCATTGACTTGCCAGTAACAGAGATGGCTTTACACAACGAGGACGAGAAAAAAAAGAGAGAGAAAAAAAGAAAAAAGATATAGCACAATCATTTTTGTTAACTTGTTCTTAAGAGGTGGCCAGCCCTGTACCCTTTTACTTTTGGCCCTATGAGTTAATTTTTTTGTCTAAATGGACAAAAAAATAATCATATAATTATTCACAAATACACAATTTTAGTAAGTTAACACGAAAAAGAACTAGAAGCATTACTTCATAAAACCGAAATTTAGTAATTTGGACAATTATGCAAATTCTATATCGTTGTTAATAACTATTCCTCTGTTTTTGAATGAAAGAAAATTAATGAAAATCAAACGAGAACGTTAATTATGTACTGGGCTCATAGATAGGCATAGAATCTATTAACACGGCTAGACCATTATCTGTAGGGGCTAAACTCGCCTCGCTAATGGGCCACTATAGGAAGTGTTCTTCCGGATTCGTTTGTATGGGAATCAAATGAGTGTTTCAGTCAGAGAAATGCTTATTGATTCCCTTTGAAACCGACGCTCTATTACATTAAGCATGGACAATCCAAAAAATATGATAGCCACAAACACCCACTGCGCAAAATCGATTGCCTTCTAATTTTTCTGCCAACACCAAGAGATTGTAAAGTTAAATATAACTCATGGAAAAGTCAATATAGATACCGGATAGGCAGCTGGCATCGCCGTAAATTGTCTGCGGCAAGGAACACATCAAGTAACAGTTTGGGATGTCCCGCAGGAAAGATTGTATGTATAATTAAAATGGGATCAGAGCAGGTTTCCAAATGATATACAAACTGAGTGGCGGAGGTAGGGAACGGTAAATTGTTGAACCGTTGGTCGGTGGAAGATCACGGATAGCTTAACCCACTAAATATCAACAGTGAGTGGTCAATGAGGGTATTGATTGGAGATTGAGACCGGTTGAAGTGGACTAAAATCCAACACTTGTCGGCCACGCTACTCTTCACCCGGCACGTCACACCAAGAAGATTGATACCTCTAACCGGATTCCGAAGGGAAAACCGCGCACCACCAACAGCTCCTAGCGATGGATTTATAACATCTGGACAGGTTTATAAGAGAAGGGAAGTGTGTCACGATGAAATATCTCACCACGCAAGGATTAAGCGTCGCTTTTTTTGCAGTTTCATACACTTTTTGTTTTCCAAGCGTGACGGTGTCCAAGGGGACGCAAGTCCAACAACAGCCTTCAAATATCACTAAACTTTTAAATCTTACACGTAGCTTAGAAATAAAGGGGAAATTGCCACGAAGGTATGAAATAGGACGCGTCAAATTACCACAAATATCCAGTCTCGATATAGTTCGAGGACAATACATGAAAGTTGCTAGAAGAACATTTATTCCGCGTAATCTCCCGAAGAAACCTCGACAGGTCATGGTACCGGTGTGTGGGGGGCATGGTTCTCTTAATCTTACCCAAGTGCCTTACCGAGGATTTCCTAAAGCTTTGCCAACATGGGAAATAGCTGTGAAAACTTCAGTCTGTATTGCTCTGGATATTTTCGCTTTTTTGGGAAATATAATTATAATTTTGGTCGTCATAAGCACCAAAAAAATGCGGACAACAACCAACTATTACATTGTGAATTTGGCCAGTTCCGATTTACTGGTGGCATGTGGTCCTATATGGATACATCTTGTTGACGATATAACTGAAGGATGGCAACTGGGTTATGTGTTGTGTAAATTCAGTGCGTTTTTACAAAGTAAGTATGTTTAATTATTTTTCTTTGCTAAGTGTACCACGTTTTTAATTTAAGTTCTGAAAAATGCGATAAGAACCGTTAATCTCAATGAAAATTAAAAGGTTTTGCAGTTTGTCCGTTGGAAAGTTGGGTTTTAAACATATTCCTTTTTTTAAAGTTTAGAACCAATTATATTTACACGATAAAAACTTTCATATCATCATATCAGCAATTGAGAACTGACAACGGGATAAATATAATCACCTAGAAACATGTTACAAGTCTAAGGGACAATTAGAAGGTGGGTTACTAAATAAGTCAAACGATATATGGAGTCAGCATCGAAAATCACGAAAATGAAGGAAAAAGAAACAATATACAATTGTACGGGTTTCCTACTTCATGCGCTTCAAAGATTACTGTCAAAAAGAGGAAGCTGATTAGCCTGCCACGTTTTCATACACCCCTTTCTAATAAACACTCAGTTAGTACTTCAAGGTAGGTTTTTTTTAAAGCTGTCTGTGTAGAAATGTTACATCTTATTTTCATCATTTCGACACAATTATGAGACAAGGGAGAACATACAAGTGATATTAAACTCTATGCGGGTCACAACTTATGGCTTCCCACCTGTCCTTTTCTCGTATATGCCAGCCAGGCCCAGTGGTACAAGCACAACATACTGATGTTATACGCAACTTGAGCCAAAGTAAGTGAAATAAATAGAAACATTTTGAACAAATAGGGGCTCTTTATGAACAGCGAAAACTCGGTTTATCGTTTGTGATAAAAAGTAATGTGTTTTGTCTAGTGGGGCACCATTCAGTTGCAGACAACGTCTACGTTTTTTCGTTATTTTGGGATAGCACGTTGTAAGTTTGAACAGATTTTAGTTCGGAAAACTTTACAGGGTGAAATCAATCCGGGAATCGAACCCATAAGCCTCAGAGTTTGGCACCGAATCGCCAGCAGGAAATGACGGCCTAGACTACTCAGCCACCCGGCCTTCTACAAAAATGAAAGCAATGAATGATTTTTGTGTCATTTAGAAGGTGAATAATAACAGCATCTCCATTATATTTGGTTATCCCTAATTAACGATAGTTATACCTAATTAACGAAAATTTGTCGAAAATAGCAACGAAAAAAAAATAACGAAAATATTTGTGAACAATCGAACCCCTATTCACAGATAGAGGTATCATATCCATTATAACACGGTAAACCATCATTTATTTCTTAAGTCATTTAGTTATAATTGAAACTATTGAAACTGAGACAACAATGGCCACACTCAAAATAACCCAAGAAGTGTACACTCAAGAGACGATACTGTGAGAAATATACGGCCCTAATGGAATCTTTAAGGTTCTTCATTCATGGCTATGGTGGAACCTTTTATGGTTTTGTCTGGAACCCTCACAGTAACTGGTATTCCTCCCTTCCTTGTTATATCAAAGAACCATTTTTGTCGTAATAGTTCCATACATAACCATCCTCTTTTCTAAAGAATCTCCAAAGAACCATTATTTATAATAATGTCCCGTCGGTCTTCACTTTTAGCTGTTACTTTCACCAAGTACATATTTAAAACCAGTAAATAAGAACTCTCTGTTATTTGTGACTATAGATATAGAAGTACATAAGTCATTAAATCGCTGCAGCACTCAACGAGTATAACCATTAGGTCATACTGATGTTAACTATCCTTTTATTAGTGTAGTTACTGTTTGACTATTGCTGCTGTATGAGGATGTTGTGGAAGCACAGGATAACAGTACAGAAGAAACTAGTGTTACCCCATTTATCTGTAAAATCTATAAAGCTAAAAGTTTGATATTGTCCATTACTGCTGTAAAATAGATGTTACTGCCTTTATTTCATCTCTTTTCGAGCGATGGGAAAATGCCAATAGCAGCAAACCCCGCAGCCAACGAAGTTTGTCGAGTCTTTTACACTTTTCTACCATTCGTTCTAAGTATATATAAAAGGTTTTGGAGATTTGTGTCGAACAAAGTTGCCTAGATTCTTAGACACTTACTTCTCCTTTGTTTAAAAAAAAATATCTTGTGTTGAGTAAAGTTGGCTTTCAAACCCAGATATCACTAGGAATAGAATATTTGTATATTTCACTAAATACAATTTGCCTTTTAGTGTTTACAAAAAAGGAAATAAAAATATCAACTACATTATAGAACATTTTAAAGATAAACGGTTTCTGATGCATGGCTTGGCCGAGTTGTACAGAGTAGAAGGGGTTTTTTTTTGTTAAAACTTCACAAGCATTATTGCGGATAAACCCACATCGTTGTAATTATATAATGGATTTAAAAAATTGGGGAATGCCAATAGCCCAAAGTAACGCGCAGAAATCGTCACCTACTCTTATGCGTGTTGTTTTTATTAACGGCATCTGTAAATGTGCCAGACTTTTGGCCAATTTTGGGGGGATACAATAGCACCTTGAAACGACTTATTCACCAGTTGCATGACATAAATATGAAGCTAAGAACAGCTTGCCGGAGACACCTGTTGGAAGACATCTGGTCTTAATTCATTGAGATTTATGATAAACCCTGACTTGTTATTGTCATCCGGTCTATCTGTCATGTTAACAATTTTGATATTTTGAAAATTTCTATTTTTGTTATTAATAAGATCCCACAATTGTTAAGGAGAATATGTATGCACTATGTGTGAATAATAATGTAACTAACTCCAGTAGTTGGATAGAGCAGGTTCTGGATCCATTTACTCTCTTAGCGATTGCACAAGATCACGTCGGATTATTCGTTGTATTGTTAATCTACATACGTTGTTTACCCACACCATTTGTTTTTAATTTGTCCCCAGTTTGCGTGTTACAGTGACGCCAATAACGCTTTCATTCATCCGTTGAGCTTTCTATTATGCTCTCGTGTGTATTACTAACGAGATTAAAGTCTAATCATCTGTACATGGACACAAATTCCACCTACCGATAAATTGGCCTTAACGTTTTTCCAATATGAGGGCACATTTACCGATTAAAGCATTTAGGTATATTAGTCTGTGAGTTAACTTAACACTCAGCTGTAGTCTTGTATATACATTCGTGTAATTATCTTGATACGCTATTTATACCCATCACTTGGGGTTTCTCTATCAGATTCCTTAGCGTGGTCTACGTAAGTATAATGTCGTGCCAATTGTGCCGCTGAGGGTCAAGTAAAGATGTCAACTTCATGTTATATCTGACCTTACATTGGCTGTTATATCGCTAAGCAGGTGTGGATCGCGCATTGTAGCTTTCTCACACGCTACTTTCCCTCTTTTTAATATAGTGAGATGCATAATTTGAAACAAAATTTAACGCCATTATATTGGGATGGAGAGAGTAATTTCTAGTGAAATTTAGTTGTGATGTGGTATTGTGTAAGAATAATCGCTGAGTAGGTAATTCCTTGTGATTTATTTTGATGAATGCATTTTAAAGGTTGGTAATGGGTGGAACCCAGAGAATAACCCTTCAGCTAGCTGATCAATCATATGTCCCCAATCGTTTGTTCGCCAATGTAAAATACTGTAATAAATTCATTAAAATAGCGAAATTGTGTTAGGATAATGATAATTATAATAATGCAACTGTAAATGTCAAAGGTTGTTATTAAAAAAAGTCTGACAATCTCACGAGAATCGCAGAGTACGTTTATAACGTAAACTTATTACAATAGGGAAGTCGTGAAAAAAAGTGTTTGATTGTGATACGCTATAACAGTATATACTCTTTGAAATTTGAAAGAATGAGTCTTGTAGTAATGATTTTTGTAACATAGCGAATCTATTATACTTCCATGCAATATACCTTGCACCTTCTTTACCTCGGTTCACATTATTAATGCTAGGATCCGTATCAAGAGTGCTGTTGTGGGCTTCATAGACATATCCACATCGTGCAATATTAGATCTTATACTGTTGTTGTACTATAAACATATGTGGATTACGTGTTCAATCCCACATGAAAGCTTCATTAGACGTTCCAGCCTCTCACTGGCTTTACTTACCAGCTAGTTTCCGTTTATTACTGTTAAGAATAATTAAAAAGTAGTTTGTACGCCATATTTGTGAAATAAGTTGTATTCCTATTCGACAGATGTCAATTATTATTATTAAAATGTCGTAGGAGACACTATACTACTCGGCACAATTACTTGGGTGAATACATTGTCTAAATAACATGGCCTACTTTCACAAAACCTCCTTTAGGCTAAGGTGACCTTAACACTTATGGTAATTACTTAAAGCGATACTCCGGGCTGCAATAAAATGCATATAGGAAAAACGGGCATCATGTCTTGTGTTCAATTATGCTCTCTAAATTTCTAATCGAGCTATATCAATTTTATACTTGTATCTTAAACAATGGGCAATGCACAAACTACAGTCAAATTTACTCACGCATCTATGTGTAGATACTCTTAACATTAAGCAAAAGAGCTCCACAAATATTAACCAATAACAGATCTTTATTTTTCAAAATAGGTGCCTACGTCACGAGACCTGTAGAGTTGCCTGTTTAAACATTTGACAGTTCACCAATATACGTCATTGGTTCATGCATGTTATTAAACCGTGACACAAATAGTGTTATTCGCGTGACGTCAGGGCAGAGCTCACCACGCCGAAAATGTTAGCCGCCAGTGGTCGTAGGAAGGTATATATCTGTAACCCTCGGGTTATTTTATGAAATCAAGGAAGGATAAAGTCGATGCCATATTTAAGTATGTTTAATAACAGCCTTTCAAGGAGTATAGATAGGGGTCATTTCAGCCGGGAGTATCGCTTTAAGTGGAAAACTTAGCCACCTTAAGGTCTTCTGGTAAGGGCGCTGGATTTTTACTGTTTTGTCTTCCTTTTTGGGAGAAATTGCACAGAATAAACTATTGAATCCATGTGTCATTTAAAATAGCTCAGATAACTTTTTCGAGATCTTTCACTGTCATAGTTTCTGGTATCTGGTGCTTAATATTCCTTATCTCATTGCTAATAAAGCTTAAATGGCGTGTATGGCTCTCTCAATTTCAGAGTTTATGTGGCCTTGGTCGCCTCTTGTCCCGCGCCTATAAGAATGTGATAGCACCCCTCGGGCGGCGCCACTTGTAGATGTAGCAAAACACCCCTGTGACTTTCTAGAGAACAACAAACGTTTTTAAGGAAGAATGGATCCATCAAAAAAAGACCTGTTTATTTTTCGATTGATTTGGCAAACAGTGTTCCTATGCTGCTCGTCTACTCATGTGCATTTACAGTTTGCTCTAGAAATGTTCAGAGCTAGACGGACGTTTAGCTTTATAGAACACATAGCTGTAGTTGGGGGTAGACGGCTTGTGTATAGGGAAGTAGAGGCTCTTTTCTCCGTGTTTCTGGGCAATGCTATCTGTGTTTGCTATAAAACGGCGATAATCACCTGTCGGCAAAGTTCCAAAGCACTGCATTGTTTCTAAATATACCAGCTGAAAAGAATAGGGAACGTTTTTCTAACATTGAGTGTGAGTAAAATGCAGGCCGTCGTTACTCTAGTCATCGGCAGTATACAAAACCAATCTTTAAAGCATCTTTAAAGTTTCTAGTCACAAGACTGTGATTACTTCCTAATAAATCTGTTCAGAAAGCCAGTTAATCTACTGCGGCTTAAAATCTCCACAGACCACAATTAATTGTCCACAAGTTCATTCTTTTCGGTTACCGTTTATTATTAGTTTTAGTTTATATATTATTTTTACTTTTCAAATGATGCCTGCGTTTTACGGATCTCGGTCCCCCAGCCTCCATATATTTGTTTATGGTGTCAGGATGTATCGCCCTACTATATGAGTTAGTACAGTCTTAAATATCGTAGATTTATCATTGTTGCACGGCGTTATAAACATCAAATACCCATACCAATTCCAGGAATAGCTTTGTGTGATCCTGACAAAACTCTGAAGAACCCTGTGTTGTTTAATGTTCCATATCGGATAGTGAACGTCAGGCAAATTTGTACTTAAAGTTTTAAAATCGTTTAATAGCCTATGTTACAGTGATAAGGTAGATTTGTTTTCTAGTGAATGTACTTGTAAGAAACCGATCAGAAAAAATCACACTGAATAACTTAATATCTGAATGAATGTTTTTCATGCATATGTTATGTAACTGCATCATTTTAAAAAAGTTAATCCGCACTATACATATCCTGGATGTAGTCTGTAATTGGGCCAAGGACTGTTGACTGCGTATGAAATAAATCCATGAAAAAAATCAACGGGACTGAATAAAATCGCCCGGTTTTCATAACGTTGGAGCCCAGTTGTTTAACTACGATTGCTTTATATCACAGCATCTTAAAGTCATAAAGAACAGATTTGAAATATGAACCTTTACCTGACACTTTCTTATCTAAGACATGCATTAAAAAAATGTAATATAAAAAATGTACTTATTTTTAAAACTATTTGCCAATACATTTTTAGCGATACAGTGGAAAATTCTAGATTTTTAAAATCTCTTTACGTCGGCTAACGTCAAGCTTCTTCAGGAGTTTTCCGGTATTTCAATTATTTAAGAAGCCTTTGTTTAAAAGTTTGTCGATTGTACAAAAGCTGTAATATATCTTTTTGTAGAAATCGTGCCTCTATACATATATATATACACAGTTTTTTTTTTAAATATATACGTTTTTTGTTGCGTCTATTATGCCGAATGCTTTTCCCCTTTTCTAGTTGGGGCTGTCTCGTAATCGAATATGATATCGATGTGACAGCCATTACTAAAAAAAAGTGCTGGAAAGGGACATTATGTGAGATAAATTAAATTTTAAGAGCATGAAGAGTAACGAGAAGGGTTGGACTAGATGGCATTCAGCACAACGCTAGCTCCGGTTAACGTGAACCTAGCAGTGGGTTGAACTATTTTGTAAGGAGATTTTGATAGTTTTAAAATAGATTGAAAACTAAAATAATAAATGATTAAAATACCTACATGTATGTAGTCAGAACACTGGGATGTAACGTGTGTC
>JAVFBW010152602.1:0-32372 GCA_034783835.1 Mopalia ciliata
GTGTCGTGCTGTAGTCTTCTTTGTGAGACAACTTTAACACCTGGCTATATTAACCATTACCCATAAGACACATTAAGGGTGTTATATGCGATTACTGTGATAAAATGAAACATTTAACGTTTATTGGGTGTTATTTTTTGTCATTTGGTACACTTTTGCCGCTCATCTTGTTTTTCACATAAAAACCCAAACAAGATGCTGGATAAACAGAATAATAGAACAATGCTAACCTTCTTGTGACAATTCAGACAAAAACTGTTGAATAACAGTTCGTCTGGGAATTACGACGAAGTGCATGTTGCTAAGTGGTATTACGCGGAGGTCCGGGAACTACTTTGTCTTTGTCGAAATCGGATTATCAAACAGTTATTATTTTATGAAGATCACAAATCCGATTAGCCGACCAATTGTAACGATGACGTTCAACAACAAGGAATGTAGAGGGCAGTATGAAATTAAGGGATATCTTATTGAGTTAAATAAATGCTTTTCACAAATTTATAGTTTGTCCTTAGTTTTTATAACCAAAATATGGTCTTGTGTGTTAAGATTGGTTGTATTAGTTAGGACTTGCTATTCGGGGGTTTTAAAATTTACGGTACATTTTTTAAAAGAGACAGTTTCACAGCTCCCTAGAGTTGGAGTCTTTACTGAATTGAATATCTTTAAAAATAATACTTAAGACAGAAAACATAAACACATTATTGTTCACTGGTAAGAAATAGTTTTCTCCCTTACACAATCTTTATCTTATGAGATAGTAACGCATTATATGCACGTTTCATTTTGATGCCTTTTTCTGCTGACCCTGAAATTGCTTTAGACTAAGATTTTACTTGGCTTCTTTTAACTAATCCTTCCTTTATCTCATTGGCTATTTTACTTTCAATGTAAGTGTTTTGTAAAGGTCAAAGTTCAAAAAATTGATTTCTCGAATGTAAATATTAGCAAAACGTGTAAAATTATTACAGAGTTACTGGACTTCTCTTTTTGGATTATAAGATTTGCAATCTCAACGTTCACCTTTTTCTTTCTACTTCAACGTTAATATAACACTCCTTTAATTCGATGGGTTTCATTTCATTTCCTTATACTGTCGTTGTTCCAGTATCTTACCAAGTCAAGGCGGGAAAGGGCGTTGGTTTTTGAGTGCTACAAATCAAAGAGGGATTTGTGCTTCATGTTGACGTAAATAAAACATGACTGATGTTTTTACAAATCGAATCAAATTATATTATATGATTACGTACGTTTTTATACTGATTCCAATATTAATTCTTTTTTTTTCTGTTTCTTTTAGTGTCGTGCTGTAGTCTTCTTTGTGAGACAACTTTAACACCTGGCTATATTAACCATTACCCATAAGACACATTAAGAGTGTTACAAGGGTCAGCTAATGACATGTAACGCCTGTGTGCCATAGAGCACCACTGATATTTTGCAGCTAATTTTCCATCAATTATCATCTGGTTTTTAACGCAAACTGTGACTTTTAGATAAACCCGTCTGACACAGATCTTTAAAGTGAGCTCTCTCCTTAGTCTCAGTTAAGGATAAATCCAACTGCTTTAAAAATGTGTAAATGTGGAACATAGGACAATATAAAATATTAGAATTTTGGAATTAAAAAGAATTAATTTGTCAGTAATGTTAATAAACATTGCTTGGATTCTCAGGTGTATGACATCATGAGTCTACATAGTCCAGGCGCATTTATACAGTTGTAATATGCCAAAAGACGACCAAACAATTTGCGGTAATGTTCCAAATATTAGTACATACAAAATGGCTGTGGTTTATGGCAGCTGCTTATACACAATGTCGTGGAGGTAACACGGTTACGGCTTTTAATCCAATGGGAAAACCCAAGTATGTCTATGAATGAAGTTGGTATCCTTTGTTTACCTGAGTTTAAAATTTTATATTTTTACTAATTGCTAAAACTCTTGGTATGTTCTGAATAAAAACCTTATGAGCTTATTTGGCGACTGACCCAATTTAAAATAAGGGTAAATATTTACTATATTATATCAAGAAGAAAAAGCGCCTAAGCTATTAATCAAATGTTAATTAGAGCTTGTCAAATACATGATAATATACAGATCATAGTTTTGGTTTGAGTTACTGATGTATTTCACTGTCCGCTGCAAAATATTCATCTACTCTTTTGTCGAAGAAAAAACGTCCCTGTTAAATATTTCTTTGAATGGACCTTAGAGTAATAACTTGTTGTTTTGCAAGAAAATTATTTCGGGCACTCTGCCAGGAATTGGCAACGCGTTGATTTTAACAGGATAAAATAGCGGGTCGTATTTCTGGGATATAGCTGAATTGTCAACGTTTGTAACAAATCAATGAAATTTTATCCTGATCGGTGAGATTTCTACCCCTAGATGACATTGGGATAAAACTATCGGATAATGTCCCTATAATCCGGTTATACACTGTGCATGTGAGCACTCAAGGGACGTAATCCATGCTCGCATTGACTGCGCTTCCGGACACCGATCGATTTTGTTTAACCCGCAATTACCTCCCTTGAGACCTGCTTTTTTTTAGGACCTTTTCGTTATCAATTGGGTTTTAAGTGATACGAATCGTAGAGAGATATTTTGATTTATGTTGACGTAAATAAAACATCAGTAAAGGTTTTATATATAAAATAAAATTATGTAATATAAGTACGTATGTTTTTTGTAATCATTTAAATATTAATTCTATTTTTCTGTTTCACATCTGTTTCACATTTACAGTGTTATCTGTATCAACTAATAACATATACTGTCTATTACCGGCGATGACCGCTGACATTTATCAATCATCAAGTATCATCTACCTTTTAATGCATTCTGTAACTTTGTGATAAACCCGCGTCAATACACTTCCCTAGTCTCGGCGTACTTGAACAGTTGTATTTTTCCACAAGACGACCTCATATTTGTCTGTAATTTGATGTGTATCACTTCAAAAATCGTACCAGCTCTCAATCCTATACTCCGGAAGTAAGACGGCGACAGTTGATTGCGCAAGGGCGTACAATGACTGGTTTTTGCCATAAATCAAAATTAACGCATGGAATTCGGCCATAACATATATAACCAGCCTAATGTTATATGGCGACTAGTTGCGTTCAGAGACGCCATGTTTTCGGACAATGAGATAAACTTCGAATTTGTCTATAATTTTTCTTGTCAAACCATCAACTATTGATGCTATTATTATCTATTCCGTTTCTATGGATATACCCTAAGACACTCGGATGTCTCGCTATAAATATATCATACATATATAGAAATTAGATCAGTTCGTCCTTCCAGCTTCACTCCATGATTATTCCTAACCGTTTGATTTAAGCGAACACTACCACATTTCTCCAGTTTATATTTTAAAAAATAAAGATTTAATAACCTAATCTTGATTTCATTTGTCTTGTTTTCTTTCTTGAGCACTTGTAGATTAGGTCGATCCATAAAACGACCCCCCGAGGTCAATACACAGTAAAATCAATCATTTCTTAGCGGTATCCCCTTCGCTTTTGATCGTCAATTGCACGTCACGTGTCCAATGTGCATGGTGGTTGCAATTTGTCTCACAATCCAGTAACTAATATAAAATGTTTGTCAAATAATTCCCTTGCAAGGGAGGGAGGGCATATTTAATATATTGAACACACCGGTGCAACGAAAAGAACATAGTGTTTCAAAGCGAGGTAAATTGCCATTGGGAATCATATTATTTCAGATTCAGTCAGGCACAATGTTGAATCCCTGTTTACTGTATATACAATTAAAACGAGATGCTTATTTGAATCATATGAATCAATAGTGAAATATTAACAGCATTATAAATACACACGACAGCAATTGTTACAACAAACATAGATCCAAACATTTTTCCCTTTCGTAGAGATTTTATTCCACTCCAATATATTGAAATACTATTTTGCTGATGATAATGCCGTTGTGTATTCCTTAGATGAGTATTTCGATGAATAGCATATGCAGTCAAAAGAGTTACGCCATTGGGAGTCTGAAACCTTGGCGAGAAGACCTGTCTCTGAATCAGAAATAATATGTATCCATATGACCTCTTACAAGGCTGTAAAACAACTCTGTGCTCTTCTTTGAATATTAATCGCCGTGCCCGTGCAAATTGAATTATATTGTAACTTTTTTTTGCGGGACTATGAAGGATTTTGAGACAAATTCCCACCATCCTCTGTGTCGAAGATCACATGGTCACAAGCAGACGTAGTCTAGTACCCTGCCGCTAAAATCTTATCTTGGTAGGCTCATTATTATTAATATCCAGCGGAGTTTTGGGCAGGGTACTAGACTTAATCAGATTTGTCGCGCCAAATATTAAATTAATCGCGGAAACAAATTTTAAATCCATCAAAAGCGAGGCGGAGGGGGAGGGGGTACTACTGAGAAATAATTGATTTAACGTGATCTAACACACATGGTTATGCAATGCAATTTGTTTTATATTTAAAGCGTTCTCGTTAATCAAAAGGATATGTTTTTTCATTTTTTTTAAACTGACGTTTGATTTAAATTAGTTTTTTAACAGACAATACTAGCATAACGTAACGCTACGTATTTATGTCGTATATATATAGCCGTTTGTCAGAATCCAATGAAATGTTATCCTGATCGGTGAGATTTCGATCCTGAGACGACATTGAGATACAATCTATCGGAGGATTACCCTCTAATCCGGTTATACACGGTACATGTCAGCACTCAAGGGACGTAATCCTTGCGCATTGATTCCGCTTCTGGACACTGATCTATTTTGTTGATCTGGTTGTAAGTGCTACAGATCATAGGGAAACGCATCATTTATTGTTGACATAAAATGCAATAATGGCAAGTTATCTCACCTGCTATATGATGTACATGTTGCCCTTATTTAAACATTATTCCATTTTCTGACTCGTTTAGCTTAGTTTAACACAAGATTGTATTAACCGTTATATATGTAATGATCAACTAATGAGATATTCTATGTGTGCGATAGAGCGTCACAAGATGTATCAGAAAACAGTGACTTATGTTCGTTACCAATCAAATGAAACATATAATATAGGGTCATAAAATGAAGACTCAACCTTGTATATACACGATGTCTTCTTATGCTGTGCTTTATCTATGTTTAAGGGTTTTTTTTTTGACAAACCATCATACCATAATGGTATTATTATTTAACCCACAAACGAACATCGAGCTTTTGACACTAACGAAGACTTCCGTATCTTTGTAATATAGTGTAGTAAAAACATTAAATCGTTACATTTGGTATAAAAACCTTAGTTTAGACAAAGTTTTTGTCTTGAAAATTTTGCAGGCTGTAAAGGACCGTTGTTCGAGAGATAACTGTCATTTACTGCTGACTGATTGGTGACGTACACTGATTGTCGTGCGTTCGAATCCCGCAAAATTTTCTGATCTACAACTGGCCGAATAGGAAAGTGTTACCCCCCTAAGTCCCTATTAATCACAGCTGAGCTATGAACATTGTACAAATTTTAGATCTAAATACCGTATCTCCTTCCGTTTACTTTTATGTCCTTTATATGTCAGATAGCAAGGGTATAGAAATACGCCTAAATGCTGTATAATGTCCGGCCGTAAAATAACCTCGAGTTACTTCCCAGCCCCCAACATATCTCCCACGAGCATCTGATATAATGAGGCTTTGGTATCTTGGGCAGGTCATTTCCGACGGCCATCATTTCGTCCTAGGTTGCATGCTGAAACGCCATTCAAAATATTCACAGTACCAAATGAGAAACGCTTCTACAGGCTAAAGCCTTGCTTTGACATTTGTTCAATTTCTATTTTGTATTCTATTTTTCGCGTTTGATACATTTTCACCCAGCATTTAGTTCGGTGATGTTCCTACATCTTAAACTATAGCTGGTTTCA
Organism: Mopalia ciliata; assembly: GCA_034783835.1. Lineage (NCBI taxonomy): Eukaryota > Metazoa > Mollusca > Polyplacophora > Chitonida > Mopaliidae > Mopalia > Mopalia ciliata. The sequence goes on from JAVFBW010152602.1 coordinate 5,931, forward strand.
CAAGTACTGCAAAATATCCTCATGTGCATAGTATTCAAAAATTCTTGAAAATCATCAAAGCAAAATAACCACGAGTTTAACAACGGAGCCGATGTTATGCATAACAACCTGGAGATACTGTTATGTTAAATTAGTGCTTGATACTTGACCGAAATTTATTATTCCTTCATTGGTGGTTTACAATGGCATGTGTATTGGATTAGTGTTTCATGTCGCCCTTTATAAAGGGATAAATCATCCAATTTAAAAGTTTAGGCTTAGTGAATTTGTGAGCATTTTAATGCGTGCGACACTTCCATGAAAACGAATAATAATGGGAATCTCGTAACGTCAAAAAGTGGCCGCTGCAGGCGGTCCTCTGACGTCAAAACGGTCGAGATCTTAGCCTTTTCAGTAACGTCACAATGCATAAATGTGCTGGACATCATTTAGAAGCTCCATTATCAAGAATGTTGTGACGTCAGAAGACCGCTCTGAAAATATAAAATTACCTCCCTTGCCAAATTCCCGAGACTCACATTACGTAGCACGGAGAGGATTATTTTCCAACATAGCAAAATGTGATACATTTTATTGTTGAGCTGGTGTCAATTTCTTCAAGAACACACCGGCGTTATATAAGTGAAATATCGTTGATTACAGCATAAAACATAATTCAGTCAGTCAGTCAGTCAACTAGGTAACCAACCAACTGTTCGGAATGCATTCGTTGTTATACTTAAAGAATTGGCTGAACTCCGGTTATGTCATCAGTTCCTTTTTCAATTTACATGTCGCTAGATAATGGCGATGCTTTTAGCTTATTAAAATATCGCTTTTATGTCTCGTCGTATTGGACAGATATATACACTCCCAGTGTTTTAACAAAGCACTAGTTCGTCTCTCCATTTTCTTCCCCTGCTAAGTCTAAAGTCCACGAAGTTTTTTGTTGTAGTTTAACGCCAGGCCACATCTTGTTTCTAGAAGTTGCCTTTTCCTTCGAAATGGTGAAGTTGTTGATGGGTTTGTAGGAGAAGAGAATTTCTACCATACAATATGTGATTTTAACTTAGGGTCTTATGGGACCCTTGTTTGTGGCATTCTGATTAGCGGAGAATAAAAGGACAAAACAGTCAATAAAGCCCAAATAAAGGAAATTGGTAAGTCCATTTTGCCAGTCGCATCTCGTGAATGGAATAATGAAGTGTTGCCAGTGAATAGTGTCAAAGGTGGTTTCCTTCATCCCTTTGGCTGGAACGCTGTGATGCAAGTGAAATAACATAAAGTACTGTAATCAAACAAAACAAACAAATACAATGCACCAGCGAATTCGATTCTTTGGTTGTTCAATAATATTTTAAAAAGAACAAACAAAAACGGGTGAACTGGGCAGATAAAAGAAACACAAATACATTTAAGGTATATCAAACTGAACTTCAGAAAATCTTAAAGATGAACTTTCATAGACTGTACACCTCACAGTCCCCGCTTATACAAACGTTGAAATCTGCGTTGAAAATCTAGATGGTACTTGATGATTACAAAATACTGCTGAGCCTTTCATCGCACAAGCCACGGACTCGCTGTCGCCATTCAAAACTTAAGAGCTGGCAGGCTAAAACAGACGAAAGCCAACTTACGATAATAATCGACGCGTAGCCGTATTTATGGTGCTCTTTATCGCGTGGACGTTTCACGAACGGCCGGATCTAGTGCATATAACTGTTTTGTACGCTTGTCTGGTGCACTAAAGCGTATAATGTACGCTTACAAATGTATCTGCTACGAACCTAATCAAAGTGTAGATCGAGTGGGGATCTCAACCAATTGCGAACTTGTCTCTATATATCCTTAACAAGATGGTTTACTTGAAGGTCGCTTGCGCTAGGCCAAGCCATTCTGGGTCAAGGGGTTCACACAACATTGCAAACATTTTTTAGGGGATTAAATGAATGGCGAGAGAAAGGTGAATGTGTGTTTAACTGTACAGTAGTATAGATCATGTATATAAAGTTTTGCCTATATCGCATTCATTCCCTCATAAACCATTTATGTAAAGTATGTTTTCTTTACACGAGATTGTCAATTTCTGATGACATAATTCTACACATTTCATTCCCTTCTTCTAAATACCTTGATGTAAGCAGCAGAAGTTTGTTTTCTGTTTGAAGAAGCGTAGCTTTAATGCCACAATTGATGTTTAACGATCTTAAAATAATTATTTTTAAGATTGTTAAACTTATATATTAAGATTTAATAATATATGTATATGTTAATGACCACGCCATTAGAATTCAGCTTACTGTGATTTTGCCGTTATTAAATAAAGCTTATATTAAAAAAAAGTGTAGACCGAATTTCGTAAATATTTCGATTGTGTGCTAGACACACCAATCGGTGCTCATAATCTTTACTATTTATTTTATCGATATGGATTAAGTCCCTAACAGTTACCTATCAGTACTTCCACAGTATTACAGACCACTAAGGGATTAGCAGATTGTGTCTTACACCAAAATGTGTCGTTTAGGAAATGCTGATATGTCTAATCGTGTCTCTCTCTAGGTGATGTATTAGGGCTGAATAACGTCTGTCGTTTAACGATACCGTTGGGTACAATGTGTCTCTTTTAGGGCCCCTTCCATTCCTTTGAACGATACCGCTGGGTACAATGCGTCTCTTTTAAAGCAGAGATAAGGACGCCTCTTTTGGAGATACCTTTAAACTTAACGCGTCTCTTTTTAATTGGGGCTCAAAGTGTCCCTGTTAACCTCATCATAGAACTTGACGTGTTTGTTTGGAAGTAAACTTCATTGTTTTAAAAGATGTCGCGGTGATCAATGGGTAGCTTTAAAAATAGACCTAATTGCGCCAAGCTTGGTGATATAGAAAGCAGGTGTCGATTATGTTTAATCATTTCATACAGGTTGTTTGTTTGGTCACCACCTAAAAAAAAATGCCGCATATAACAACACATGTCGTAACATTTTCATTTTGACCCATTCTCTATGAGAAGGAGAGAATGTTAATGTAAACAGTCATTAATATTCTTACCTCCTCGTAGAGAAGAGGTTGAACCAACCTTCGATACTCTCATGAAGACCTCTCAACAAGTGTTGTAATATGCGGCATATTTAAAAAAAAAATTCTGATATAATCTACATTGTTTTTTTCGGCCAAGATGATGCTGAGGCTGGCAGCTACCGATGATTAATTTACAGAAGATTTAATTAATTGTTTTGAGAATGGCAGTCATAATACACGGGTTTTATTTTGATACTTATATGGCGGCATGCAATTCTTTTTGTTATCTACAATACAAATATAGATGCAACTACAGGGATATTTAAAATTTTAAATCTCACAGCGTCGAAATATGTCGTTTTCCGTTATGCTATGTTTGGAGAATATATAACCCGGACATATATATTTGAAGTTAGAAGTTAAAAATGCATAAATCTGGTAGTAAATCTCTCCTTTATCGCTTTTAAGTAGTGCCCATTACATGAAAAGGGCTACTTCGATGTACCCTCACGAGTTCCAAACCGTATTTCCACCATAAGGTATATGAGTCACACGATGTGGTTACGCCAATCGCGGGGATGGTTTTTAGAGGTTTCTTCTCGGTTTTCCAACGTATGTAAATGAAGTGGGCAATCCGTCGTCATACAAGTGAAATACCCTTGAGTGCGACGTTAATGTAATCAAACAAACTAATGTATGAATATGCTTCAAAGTCATATATTTTGTTAGCCGGAAACATCTCTACCTGCCCATGCGCACTTTTGCACACAATTCAATTTACCTAGCGAATTTCGTATGATTTGAAAAAAGGCATGTCATAATGGCGACGTACGATCTTTTGGCGTCCGAGATATAGTGCACAGTAGATGCGAGGACTTCCAATGGAACACATGTTACAACGGAACGCCCCTGAGAACTGATGTAGGGTCTCAATAGCCTAAAGTATCGTTTGTGTTGCCAGATTGTAAGTGAGTTGTCGACGTGGGTAACTTCATCTGGACATAAACCTGATGAAATGTTATCCTGATCGGTGAGATTTCTTCCTCGAGATGGCATTGATGTAAAATACATCTGAGAATGACCCTCTAATCTGGTTAAACATGGCAGAAGTCCAGACTCAGGGGAGGCAATCCCTGCTCATTGATTCCCTCTTAGAGACACCAATCGATATTTTATCTTCCAATTAGCTCCCTTGGGACCTGCTCGTTTTAAGACATGTTTATTATCCATTGACTTGGAGTGCAACAAATTAGAGAAAAACTGCGGTGTTTTATGTAGACGAGGAGAAAACAGTTCTAAAATTTCAATCAAACCGATTTAACAGTTGATGTTACGTAGTTTTTAACCTAGTCTTCTGAATTTTAAATATTGTTCTGTTAACTTTCATTTCAAAACACGACATCCTCTGTTTGAAATATCTCAACTCTTTCTTGTGCTTAAATCTTATTGAATACCAATTAATTAGGAAAACTTTTGAGTCCTGCTCAAGAAGATTTTACCTAATTAATGCGGCGTATTCCAACTGTAACTTTCATAGACCATCATAAAATGTTGGAAAATGGATTTTCGGCCAGTGATAACTGAGGAAAGCAAGGCTATATTCCAAGTAAATTGCTCTTAGTCAGAAGGCCTTTCGAAGTTTGAAGCTAAAATATTAACACTCTTCTTTTCGAAGTACATCAAGACATACACCATAACGCGACATTCTATTTTCACGAATTTGTGCACTTTTCTCTTAGTAATTATCTTTTTTGAAACAGTTGTGTGTCCATTGGTGACGTTTTAATGAGGCTCTACCCAGTGCTTCTTTAGTTGCTATTTGTTTTATCTAAACATGCGTCTCTGCTCATAGGACGTCTGCGCGACTTTCGTGTTTGTTAGAAGGCGACAATTACTGCAAATGTCCCTGCTTGCTAAGCACACAATTTCGGTTAAACATAGCCTATATGGCCTCTTAAGTGTTTCTCGATCTCAGAGCACCTGTAGATTATTTGGTGGTCTACATAAACTTTTCCTATTTGTGCTTCAAGCTCCAGCATAAGCGATTTATATAGTAACATATTGTTTTTCTTAGATTTAAGGCTGCATAAAAGTTAATGTTTTTAATAAAGTGATAGGAAAGTGCCATATTATTGTTAAAAATTAGAATTGAAATTCTATAAATGCAGGGTAGGCATATGATTGACGGTAGGTAAACGAGATCTTTAAAAACTCTAAAACATCATCGATAAGCAAATCAAACAATCATGATGAAAAACATATATAAATATGTAGTGTTTCGATAGTTTCTCGCCACTATCTCACCAATGAAAATATTTATCTTGTTATTCGTGACAATATTTGTTAAAAAAAAAAAACAAAAAAAAAAAAAACATAAATATATTACAGTCGATCTTTTTAACTTTATCGACGAAATTATATTGTCAAAATGAGCCTAGATAGTTTATCATGCTTGCCTCATTCCCAGAGCTGGTGGCCAATCCCGTGGCCTTGGCAGCCCCTGGATAGTCGTTTATATTTGTAAGGTTTTGAAGGTATTCAAATTTAGATGACTATTACAAAATGTATTCTAGTTTTATTAATAATTTTAATATCTTCTGTTTAAAGTCATGCCTTATATCTTTTAGGCAGTCCCTAAGTGTAGGCAATGGAGATGATTTAACCATCGAAAGATGTCCCTTTGACGTCAGGGCATTCGTGAAAGGGGCGCTTTTAAATGACGTCACACTCATTTATCCCCTTTGAAGTCGATCGTGGATCCCATTTGTGTCTTTGGAGACTACTACTGCTTTGTATCGTAAAACCTTAGAAAAATATGGCTGTTAAGGTTCGTCAGCCATGCTTCAGATGGTGCCCTTCATGCTTTTGTATGGAATCTTCACAGGAACTGTTCTAAGTATTTACTTTTCTTATTTCAAAGAACCAGATTTGTCGTAACGGTTCTATATAGAACTATTTTCTTTTCTAAAGAACCCTCAAAGTCTTTTTTATTTCTAAGGTTGTTTTTATTCCAATGTTCACTGAAAACTTTATAAACCTCCGTAAAATTGGACTGATATTAAATAAGAATTACTTGTAGAAATTACTTATATGCTGTCGCTTGAAGAAACTGTCAACTACAAGTCCCAACCTACCGGTACATGGATGTATTTATCCTATCAGAATGCCTTGTCACTTTAAATTGCATAAAGTAAAATTGGTCTTATATTAATGATTTACCAAAATGACTTAAAAAAGATTGCCTCTGCGTCGTTCCACGTCTGAAAGTCGTATGACTATGTTAACCCGGAAGAAGACTTGATATCTTGCGACCAAACATTTGGAAAATCTTTTCTGGCATTCATCAAAGATCTGAACCTGTGTCAAAGCTTAGTTTTAAACCTAGTAATCGACACAAGTCTTTGCCACACACCACGAATTATGCGAAAACAGTTAGTATAGCAAATTCGCAAGAAGAGTAGACATTTCTGGAATTGCTTCTTTTATTTGATTGGGGGGTTAACACCGTATTCAAATTTCTCCGTTCTATTATGGGTCAAAGGAAGCGACCCCCAAAACCACTGCCCCCCCCCCCCCCCCCAAAAAAAAAATAAAAAAAAAAACCATACCAAGACATAAGAAAAAAATGCTGTCATAGGGTTCTAACAGCTGTTGCTATCACATTCGACACGGAAATCTTACAAATTTGCCAACGGATTTATCTTAATGTTTTGGTGACCTAACTGACGCGCAGTTTAATTTGTCTAAGCATATGTTGGCTTGTTTTGGTTTTTCATTAAGGCCTGGTAATGTGCTGAAACGACATGACCGAATACAAACTCATTCGGGGGTCACCTTTCGAAAGACAATCTTGTTCAGAAGTTTTCTGTGGGCTTCTTCAATTTCACACTTTGGTAACTTATCGAAATACAATCATTTTAGATTTCTCTAAGATATACTGATTTCATGTACTGAACCATGCGGTTCTCTGGTCTAGGCGTCCAAGCATTGTTAGCATCCAGTAAAATTTAAAACGACAATTAAATAGAGGACAGAACTTTATTGCCTTTCACTGGCCGCGTTGATAAGGTACATAAAAATAAATGAAACAAATATTTAATTACAATAAGGTAATAAAAGTGTCTGTTCTGTTTTGTGTACAACATAACTCCTTATAATATGATAATAAATCAACGTAGAGATAGATGCTTACCACTTACACGACTTTATATAGTATTGACGTTCTGATGCAGCTCCAACCTCGCAAATATCTTTAATAACAGAAAATATAACAATAAATTTACTGTGCTTTTTCGAATAATATGACCTTTTAATAATTTGTACAACGTTATTAGTGATTAGTAAAGATAGTTAATGGCGCCAGCTGTTGTGTCGAAAGAGAAAATTGAAAATAAAGTATGTTCACCACGTGAAGTTTGCACGTGGTAATTTCGCTGCGTCAAACCGCAGGGTACATATTGTCTGTTAACCTAGAAATTCTAACCCTCTCTTGTCTTCAGACAAATCGCTATCGTCCGCTAGGGCTCGTTTTCCAATGAAGTCATAGGCCCTTCTTTTACCGAGAAATTCGAACCCTCGTTTGTCAGCAGCATCTAAATCACTCAGACGCTTTCCAATAAACTCATATCCTCGTTTGACTCCTCTTTTACCTAAAAATTCCATACCGCGTTTATCTTCTCGTTTTCCTAAAAATTCCATACCACGTTTGTCTTGTCGTTTTCCTAAAAATTCCATGCCGCGTTTTCGACCCAAAAATTCTAAACCTCTTTTTTCGGAATCCATACTTCTGGGCAATGCCATGTCATTTCGCTTCCCGACAAATTCATAACGTCCTCTTTTACCAATAAAGTCATATCCCCGACGTTTCCCAACAAAGCCATAAGCTCTTTTTTCTGCAGCTCTCTTGCCCAAAAATTCATATCCGCGTTTACCAAGAAACTCATATCCTCTTTTGTTGTCAATTGCCTCTTGAAGCGCTGATAAATCATCAACAGCAGAAGAAGGGTTGGTCACTAAGGCTGGGGGCTTCAACGAGTCAATAAACGTATTTTCATCGTCGACTGCGAAAAACAGAAGGGGAAAGGTCTAGTCATATAATAATCTGGTGAAAAGCTTTACTCAAATATGTAGTTAGATGATGATAATGTAGTAAATCGCCACCATATTAACAGAAGTAAAAATAATACTTATAAAGCCTTGAAATTCTGACGTTTCTTTGTGTTCAAAATAATATTTTATTATCACAATGTGGACAGTAACTTGCCTGTGATATAGCTCAAGTTCGCCTGGCAGACTTGTCTATATAAGAGCATGTCCCGCGCGCTCATTTCCGCTAGCCAGACGCATGCGCTGAAACACCCTGGGCAAAGACATAGCAAATCGAAAGTTTGGCTTCAAGGGCGTGCTGTATCCGATGGACGGGTAGGATGATAATGTTTGTGATTGCCAAAGCTTTCGTTTGCCGTCATCAAAACGTTCTTCCTCTCGCTTAAGCTCTTTTTCTTCCTCCTTCGAAGAATTTGGATTGAATTTTTTTAGCGCATTGGTCAGCTTTAAAATAGCTAGATCTGGTCGGATGTCAAACGGGCGGTATTCCGTAGGCCATCTAGCGGGTGAGGTCTGTGCTACGATAGAGGATGGGTGAACTTTTAAGGGCGATAATTCCTGCTTTCGTTTTCCAACGAAATCATGCCTAGCACGTGAATCTACATTGTGAACATTGGCATTAGAAGGAGCATACAAAGCTTGACGCAGCAATGATAGGGGGTTGTTTCTTTGTCCATGGTTGAAATCATAACTTCTCTGAACAAATAACATAGACCCTCTTTTCCCAACAAAATCATAAGGCCCTCTTTTCCCTACAAAGTCATACGGACTCCTCTTTTCAACAGAATCAGATAGAAGATCGCGTGGACTGCGTTTCCGCACAAGGTCATGTGTTCTTCTCTTGCCGATAAAGTCATATGCCCCTCTTTTGTCTTCCGACTCTGTTGAATCTTCTTTGCCTATTAAGTCATTTCGTTGTCTTTTCCCAACGAAGTCATACGGTCCTCTTTTACCCACAAAGTCATAGGGGCCTCTTTTCCCTACAAAGTCATAGGGCCCTCTTTTCCCCACAAAATCATAGGGCCCTCGTTTACCCACAAAGTCATAGGGTCCTCTTTTGCCAACAAAATCATATGGCCCTCTTTTACCCACAAACTCATAGGGCCCTCTTTTACCCACAAAATCGTAGGGCCCTCGTTTCCCCACAAAGTCATATGGCCCTCTTTTCCCCACAAAGTCATAGGGCCCTCTTTTCCCAATAAAGTCATAGGCGCCTCGTTTACCAACAAAATCATAGTGTCCTTTCTTTCCCATAAAATCATTGGCTCTCCTCTTCCCAATAAAGTCGTATGACCTTTTTTTCCCAATAAAGTCATAACGTGAACGCTTGTTCACATCACTGTTTTCCTCTTCACTATTTGGTAAAGGAGCAGATGGCATTCTGAACTCATCTGAATTTGTGCCTTCTAAATCGCCCTGCGTCTGCCAAAGTTTGTCCTGCATTTGGTCAAAGTCGTAGCTGCTATCGCTGCCTGCATCGCCGCTGATACCGTTTGCACTTGACTCTAGTTTTGGATACGCTTTGGCTTGTTCATCGCCCGCATACGACGCCACGCCAGGATCTGTGGAAATTGCAAAGATAATTGCTATACAGCACATAATGTAATTTATTTACCACAAGAAACATAACAAAAACAGTTGTTTGTGCATTAAAAAAAAAAGAAAAAAAAAAAAGACTCTACCTCGATTAGGAATCTTTTAGCTAGCAGCTTATCTTTTTAAATGCTCTCATTACTTGGTAAAAAAGATATCAATGTTTTTATGTTGCTTTTTGTGCTTTTGACATATCGGAGGGACTCTGCTAAAGCATTTTAAATCTACAAGAGCTAATAGAGTAGCAATAAAATAAGGCTTGACATGCACAAAAATAACCTTGTATTGCTGAACAGCCTTTGGATACATTTGCTAGTCGTCGTTTTATTATGTTTGTTTTATTATGAATGTTTTATTTGTCCGTATATTTGATGACATTTTTGAAGTTAACAGATGGCTATTTGGATAAACAGAATGTTTGAACAGTGTCAAGTATATTAAGTAAGCTCAAAGAGACAAAACAACAAAATAAAAGAAATTCTACTCTTTTTGTGGTATTCGTTTATGTTTTTTGGCTCTTGTTTTCTGCATCGAGGTTTTCTCCCTGTTTCCTTTCCTATTTAGGCATAGTGCGAAGCTGATAGTACAAGTGAAATACTCTTGCAGACGTAATTGATATTACCTATAATACTCACGCCATTTTATAGGGAAGAGATTATCTACATTGAACAGTGAGACTTTTAAAGGCGAGATACAAAATAGAACTTTTAATCCGAATTGTGTTCTTTTTATAAAACGATGCGCGCAATTTAATCCGATTTCAATAAACATAAAAGCGTGTCAAAACAGAATGATATGAAAAAAAAAAAAAAAAAGTAAATAAATAAATTCAGATCTCACTTTGCGCCATTTTGCATTAATTTGTAGCAGAACTGAAAATTCAATTTAAAAAAAAAAGTTTATATAGTCAAGTTGGGTTCCACTGGGTTAAGTTGGGTTCAACGGTGAAATACATTGATAAGAAAAGAAATACAACAATAACAGCACCCTATTCCCCGTCTTGCTGTCCCAATTTGAAGGTCTGTGGTAGCAATATCCCGTTCTAATAAAACGTTACATTATTTGGCGTGGACACATGTTTGCGTCGGGGGAAAAGGACCCACAATTAACTGCACTAGGCGAATGTGGTGCATTGTTTATTGTCTGCAACACTGCAATACAGGTCATTAAATGCCGGAAACGTCTGTTGAATTATGCAAATGGCCGCTACCCACGTAAAGCATATGGCATGTTGTTATATCTGGACTCTGGAAGAAAAACGGACCGGGCAACGTCAATCAAGGAATTGCTGTACCGGCATGGTTTCGCGTAGGCCTATGTCTAGATAAACTTGTTTCTGGCTTGCCTAAAAGAAAGTCTAGGGGATATTTACATAAAGGAAAGGACTGAATCTAACAAATGCAGTAGCGGATGAGATTTATATGGTCTATATAAAGTAACACTAGAGGTTGAGACATACGTTATAGATTCGTCATCAACAGAATTCAGAAGACATTCGTCTAAATTTCGAATGGGAACAGTAGGCCTTACAGCAGATTACGGAACATTTAGTAATATATCCCGCGAGTCCACCATCGTGTATGCTTTTGTAATAGCACAGACGTTTATTTCCATTGTTAATAATAAAGAGCATCCCAACACTACACATTTTTTTGTGTTTGTCCTGCTGTTATTGTTGTTTTTAACGGGCAAAGTTAACTTACGCACGGCTTGTTCGGGGTTATTTATTTATCCGATGTTAGATCAACATAATTATATCCCAATGACAGATCATTGGCCAGCATTAATGTGGAGAAAAAGCTGAGTATACCCGGTAACCAAGAAAACCCACAAGCTTTTGCTGGTTGCTTGATATATCGACCCACAAAAGGGCCTCGCGAATCGAACCAGCGACCCAAAAGCTGGGGTGATGTGAATACCAGAAGCATACTAGAGCTTACATTTTCGCCAACTTCGAAACAGCTTTTTTCGTCTAATCCATTGTCAACTCATGTTGTCGCATTGTTAAGTTTTTTTTTTACCTTCTCTCGTTTCAATCTCAGAAAGTACAGTTCTGTTGCATAAATATTTCGACAACTCGTGGCTTAATTAGCACTTATTTGGTTGACTATTCTCATGGGAATAAATGCTTAAATTCTAAAACCATCAAGTGATCGTTATTTTTTGACAATATTAAATTAATTCTAAGAAATAAAACTTTACTTTTGCTAAAGTGACAGAAAAGTCCATTAGTAAAGCGCTTTTAATTCGTTTTTAAAAAGCAAAGGAAAATAAAAGCTGGGTATTAGTTCAAAGAATTCAGAAAGCCGTCTTCCGAGCGATTTCTAAAAAAGCGGCAGACAAGACTGTGGGTTAATGTGTTAGTTTCGCCAGTGACAGAGGAGTTATAATCATATTTATGTGTTTTACAGTATACTGAAAGACCAAACTCATCCAGTCATTCATCGGAACTAAGAATTTGAAGTATTTACCCCCATCTTAAAATCCCCCTTAAAAACGGACATTGCGTGTTGTTTTCGGGGTACTGATATATCTGTATTTAATTAATATAATATAATATAATTTAATATACGATTGTATATTTTAATGTAGAGGCGAAACTATCTCGTATTTTTGTATCTAGGCGAAGGCTGCGAATCGTTCTCTACAGGATATTATCCACAATTTATTGAATATGTGGGACTTGGGCCTTAAAAATGAATGGGCACTGCGATGACTTTTTCTGTGTCTAATTTAAAGCCAGACACAATAATATGGGACGAATCGCTCAGAAAAAGTGCAACAACATGACCAATGTAATGCGATATATCGATACGAGTGTACCATTTCTGCTGTCCATCCCCTTCCCATCGGAGATAGACGAGCATTCCCGACTTGGACTTAGTAGCCTACATATGTATGTTTCAATTTTGTTTGCCCTTTTTTTTTTTTACAATCACAAGCGTAGGAATCAAGAAAAAAAATCAACGAGTTTAATAAATTATTAAATGTTCTTTAGTTTACGTATGGTCAGTAAGGATGGTGTTAGGTGGGGAGAAAGATGGGCGGGTTTGGGAGCGACAGCATTTTAATGTGGAAAATCTCATATTTAATATTTATTTTCGGTTCGTGTTTTAAAGCTATAATCATGTTTACGAGTTTTCCTTTTTAATTTGGAAGACTCAGCTCATCCCGCTTTTCATTGAAACTAAAACTTTGCAGTAGGCCTATTGCTTGTATCAACATGTAACAATACATTGGGGTCGTTGTTGTTGTACTATATTGTGAGCGATTCTGCAAAATTTAACTGTTGCTAAACTTTAAATCAGACACAGAAAATTTTTTTGCAGTACCGATCCATTTCGAAGGCACTAATATTTTATCCGCTATCTTAAAACTCATTTTCAATAAACCGTTTTAACAATATCATTTGAATTTGGAAAATCTCTAGCATTCTCCATTGAGTTTCAGTCCGTGTTTTTAAGACAAAGCGAGGGCCCTTGCCTCTAAAGCATTCGAAAAACCCACTTCAAATAACGATATCAAATTTCAAAACTAATATAAATAATACAGTATCAAGGAATTTGCGAAAACGAGGCTTGTGGTAAAGTCCGATTTCCATGGCGACAATATCGTGTCAAAACATGACAGAGACTGACGACCAAACATCAGCGAATCCCTCTTGGCGACATTCCGAACAACTTTTTCGACAAAATGTAGTTTTAGATTTGTTGTGGGCTGCTATTTATTCCGTCCCCTGAGGTTTATCGGAACTGGGGAGTTAAGTGACAGAAACAGGCGAACTAGAGTAATCCAATTCCTACTGATATCCTAGCCGTAACTGCAGAGTTACTGTCCAATACTGTGATCAACGAACATCTGAACGTGTTCACAACTCTAAACCAGTTCTGGAGGAGACAAGCCTACATTGGCGAAATATTGCTGATCAAGAAAGACATCATAACTATTTTGGAGCGTTACGAAATAAATTTAAAAAAACCCAAAATTAAGAATATGGTATTGTTTCATTCTTGGATTCATAACGTTGGATTTAACCAAAGGAAAAAATGCCTAAATTTTGCAGTAATTTTAGTAAACAAAACGCGACTTACTGTTAATCTACACTTTCTAAAAGACACAAAAATTATTCAAAACGCGACTTTCATAAAATTTTTAGTTGGTTGAACTTGTGATGCTGTGATTAATAAATAATTATTAAATATGTCTTCCATACATAATAATGGTCTACACTGTATTGAAACCGAAATTGTTATTTTTTTCCATCATGTATTTAACAGTGTTAACGGTATTCAAACTTTGCTATTGTTCTTTTGGCTAGGCGCTGTTGTTGCACACTCCAATGGCAGATGCAAATCCAGGACCTAGGCTTTTTTGGATAACACTACAATTAAGTGCGCGAATCAACACTTGCCAATGTTCTTTGTCTCTAATAACAATGTAGGGACATGTACAAACACCAATGGCGAAATTATATTTAAACACCTTCCAGACATGCATGTTGTTAACGATTTACTTATATGAAAGCGATGTAGGCCATCAGTAAGTTGCCTATCTAACGTAGCTATACAATTTAAAGTCGTGAGCATTTACGACTTTCAAGAAAAAATATTGCCCATTAGATGCACGCCAGAGTCAAGCAAGAGCAAACGTTTCACACAAGCAGAAGTCGCAAGCAGCTAAAGCAGCAGCAGGAAAGCAATTTAAAATGAAAAGAGTTAAGAACAAAAAACATTTACAGAACAGTTTTCCCCAGTAGGTATTTATCCGGCTTGATTGACTAGGGTTTTAGGTAACATTATTTCACCGGGTAAATATAAACATAAAGAAGACCACATTGTGACTGTAAAGAAATATATAAAAATATAAAACATAAACAACAGAAACAGTAAAGATTGAACCGGAAAGGCATAACCGTTTTTCAGTTAATTTAAAAAATCGGAAGTGACGTTATTGTTCACGTGGGTGGGAGTTCTGGGTCCTGTTCTTTTCCTCTCCTCCACTGACGGGTTCGTGTGTCTTGTTGGGTTTTGATTTGGTGGAATATCCTTATTTAGCGAATCGACGACCCGTGGACGATTGCATACCAGGCTTTTATGCTATTTTGACGAGTTAAATCTTAGCGAGTGCGCTTACTAATCCTACTTCGATGAACCATTCACAGGAACGAGTCCGTCAGTCGACAATCAGGTAGGCTATATGAGTGCTCCCATGACGCTGACAATCGCGGTTTTTTTTTTTACGAGGTTTGCTCTCGGTTTTCCACCGTATTTAAGCAAGGAACAGTGTGAGTGGACAATCCGTTGCCATATAAGTTAAATACCCTTGAGTAAGACGGTCAACACCAATCAAACAAAAAATAATATCGCATTTGGTTTAATTGCAGACCGTTTCAGTTAAAGAGTGTTTTGTCTACAACTCTACAGTTTTTAAACTCATCCATTTGAATTTTTGCAAGACATATGACAAAATAATAAGTAATTATACAATTTATCAGCGAATGAAAACGATTTTTACGGGTAAACAGTAAGATAAGTTGCATAATGTTATGGTACTACGGTTTAGTAGGAAAGTGTTGCAAAATATCTAAATTTTCCACAAAAGATATTTGTTTGATAATAAACCGAAAAATGAATTTTTCCTCCGTCGTTTAATCATATTCAATTATTTTTTCCACAGATCATATTGAATTATTTGATACACAAATCTTTGCTGTAGGACCTGTCTATGCTAATAGGGTTATAGGCCATGTATCTGCTTCTATCAGAATGTAACACTAGTAGCAACGAAAGAACTCCCAATCTTGTAGGTAATCCGATATGACAGTGTTAACGAGGCACGTCTTGTCTTTCACGATTTAGCTTGTACTAGAACGGACATCCCTTGTGTGTTCCAGTTTTAAATTTGTGCAAGCTGGCGTCAAGAAAAGCGATAAAAGAGAACTTAAAAAAGAAATAGAAACTTTGAGGTTCAAAGTTTGCCTTTAAGCAGTAAGAAAAATAGGTATCGTACAACATGAATGGTGAGCAGGTCGATCGCATGAGATTAAAACATAAAAATTCTGCAAGCAGGATAAAAACATTGTCGTTGCAGTGATAAGGTGACAGAATCACGGTTGACCTTCAGTCTAATCGAACAATTACGTCACTTCCGGTTTTTATTTTAACTAGTTAACGGCTACGTTTCGTCATTTTCAAATGCGACTAGGTTCAGCATGTTTTAAAACATACACTAGAAATAATAACATCTGGTCAAAAATCGTTAGACTTTAGAGTAAAGATAAAACTGACACATTCACCAGAAATATTTCCATCTGATTCTCTTAAAAAAGCATTTCACATTTTACCAGAATTAATGCTACATTTACTAGTAAAATGTCCATCTTTCAATAATTTCATTGAAGTATATCATTTCTATTTTCACAAGCTTATTGTAACATTTGCCATAAATTTCGGTATCTGATTCGTTAGGGGTGTATCATTTCATACTTCTCCAGGATTATTTCTACATTAATCACTAATTTGTACATCTAATTCACCCAGAAAAAGGATTTAACATTTTACCAGTAATATTGCTAAATTTACCAGTGATGATTCCATCTGATTATTTGGGGATATATTGTGTCATACTTTACCAAACTTATCACAGCTTACCTGATGGAATAGCCTCTCCGTGTATACATATACTACAATAGATTGTTATCAGACTACCCAGTAGCACCCATCTCGACTCCAAGAGCATGGTGGTCACCAACCTGGGAACAGAAAAAAATAAATCATCCTCTATCTACTTAGGTCATTTATTCGAACAGTAATAGAGTTCTCTCCCTTCTAGCCTTTCTCAGAATATCCCGTTCAGCCTAAACCTTATTTATTGTCGGATTATTAAAAACACCTAGGTTATGCAACAGCGTAATAAGTCATAATCCGCTGGCTTTGTTGACAGGGAGCATTTTTATTTGTCTAAACGTGTAGTTAAGAAAATTACCAGGATGCTGTTTGAAATTCGAACAGAAAATCAGTATCAATGAATATAACACAAAAGGGCAAATAAATCGAGGGATTCTACGATTGGTTAAAATGTGAGCATATGCGAATATTCATGGAGTTAACTATTGGTAATGTTGGTAGCCTTGCATTTTGCTAGATTGTTTGTTTGATATGGCCTTTAACGCAGTACTTTTTTATTAGATGTTATACTGGAACATTTGTAACCATCAAGTACCATCTAGCTTTATAACGCAGACTGGAAACTTTGGGATAAACCCCGCACCATTACTGTCTTACCAGGAAGTGACAAAGGTGCTCTCCCTTTACAATAAGTCAAAGGTGCATCCAACTTTGAAAATGGTTTATGTAAGTCAACATGAAATCAAACAATTAAGTAAAAACTTGTTAGTATTATTATAATTCGTGTGTTGGTTTGATTTTGGTGACTGATATCTTTAAAAAGACAATTGGATTAATGAACAGCTAAATGACAACAAAGCAAATTCCCAGTGTATTTATACAGTTGTAATTTGTATTGCTACGACCGCACAATTAACGCTGTATTAGCGGACATCACCACATGTATAGACATTCAAAATGGCGCTAGGTTTTCTACCAAGCGGGTTGTACGTAAGACATTGAGATAAGCCCGCTTCCGGTTTTAATCAAATGATACTGGAATTCGTCAATTACTGAACCATCTCACTTTCAATCCGCCTGAAAGTCATGATAAAACGACGATTGGGCATTTGCAAGACGGCAATGAATAACATATTTAACCAAAATAAAGCAACAAGTTTCGTCAAGTCAGTGAACTTATCATCGGCTAACTTTCACAATAGTTGTAATTAGTACCTTATAATTTTAATATAACTATGAATGGTTTGATAGAGTGATCGTCCTTGCGCGACAGGCTGTTTATTTTGTATATATAATTTTGTTTCTCAGTCAATTGATGCTTCCCTTGGGTGCAATTGATACAAGCTATTTTTTTAACACTCGAGGAAAATTATTGTCCAACACAGAAAATACTTTTCATTATATGTGGTTATTTACTTTTTTGAGTACATTTTGGCCTCAACAGTTCCTCACATCGAACAAAATGTCATTCGCAGTTCAAATATAAATACAGGCAAATAACGAAATAGTTACTATGATTTTCCTCTTCTATTTGAGTCCAAATCAAATGTTTTAACTTTCCTGGAGTTGATATTTTGGGTTTTTTTTTTTGAAGATCGAAGGAAATATCGTTTGATCGGGAGACAGTCCGACAACGAAATAGATCCTCTCTCAACAATATAACTCAAAATTTATGCGAAAGACATTTTGGTCATGTTCTACTATCATGTCCGACATCGACATTGGTCTTCAATCAGCAATAACGATCGAAACGAAAGCTAAACACAGTCAGAGAATCTTCGATGGGGAAGACATTATTGTCAACGTTTTATCAGCCCTCCGACTAAAGGTAGTTTATTGGAAGAGTAGCAATACTGTCTTTAGTTAGCACTGGAGGAGGATAAACTTTCAAACAATATTAAAGCACTTCATGTCTTTGATGTGTCACATTGATATCATAAAAGGAAAATAGGTTTTAGCACTCACTTACCAGACTAATTTATCAGAGGAATAAAATGAACACGCTTAGGGCAGTACAGTGATTTCACTTTACGTTGATGAATTATTAAATAGCTGTCAAGTATGTCGTAGTTAGCACTTAACCCGCGTCACAAGGGGACAAGTGGACTACCCCGAAGGTTTGTTTGTTTGTTTTTTTTTTACATATAAGCTGTATTGGAAAAAACACAGCCAGCTTATTGAACACTAATCTGTACTTTACGCAAATATCATTTTAAAAAGTATCTGCTTGCGATATGTATCGAACCACACAGGCTAAATAATTGATTACCTTTGTAGTGCGCAACTGCCGTAAACACTCACAAAATACTTACTTTGCGTTGTCCGAATCGGCATGGTGTGTTTATAATCTTTATTCTGTAGTTTAAAATATATTGCCGACTGAATGGAATTTCAGTGTGGTTTATTTTTGTCGTGTAAGACATTACAATGAAATGATATGGTTGTCCGTCTGTAAATAAAGACCGACAATGATATGGTTGTCAGTCTGTAAATATTTATATCTATCTCAAGACAGTAAATACACCAATGACGGCATCACAACCTTTCAAAAAAAAAAAAAAAAAAAAAATACGCAATTATTTTAATAACCTACGGGATACTAGAGAATTATAATAAAATAATATAGGTTTGTTTGTTTGATTGGGTTTAACACCGTACTTAGGGCTATTTCACCCAGATGACGGTTAGCCAGCCCAATAGGCTAAGGAAACCACCCCGATATCACTGGCAACAAAGAAAGACACTGAACAAATACAGGACACTCACAGGAAAATACAAAGACTTCACAAACATAGCGGCTAAAACCATATACTTAACACGGACTACAGGATCGTATAGGACTGCACAGAAAAATCCTTTAGGATCGATCCTATAAGATTATTTTGTAAGCGGAACACAGTAATGAGCGCCGAAACAGTATGCCATAACATATTAAGCAATAGTCATTATGGCAATATTGTTCATTTGAATAATGCATAAGTTTTAATATTCGTGACATACGGCCTCTAGATGGCGTAAAAGTAGTCCGCTTTGCACGTATTGTCCAATCAAAATGGACATTGATATTATTTTGGCGTGTTTAATGAGACGTTGTCGTAAGGATAAAAAGTATAGAGATAACCAGGCTTTAGTTTGAAAATTACCAATATATATATATATATATATCAATACCTACAAACTAGTTCGAGGAAAGGAAAAGAGAGAGATAAAATATAGAACATTCAGGGACATATGATAATTGATCCCAATTCAAGGCCCATTTAAATGTGATAAAAAAAGTGATTAACTTACGACTACGTCAGCTACAGATTACGGATTTCGATCTGTGGACACTATCTTTTGTGTTTGCCATGTATTTCCATTGTCATATCAAATAGACGAGTTTGTTCTGTCTATTGTTTCGTTTTCCCGTCCACAATGTTGGTCTACTGCCATTAGATGAAGTTGTCTGTTGCCTTTACGGCGTCTCTTTTCCGCAATGTATCACATCCTGTATGGGAGGAATATGGCCATAACAGCTTCTTAGTAAAGCATTTCGTTTAATAGGCATGTCAGTCTCATTCTGTTCTATTTAACTTCCGGGTGCCTCGGTCAAACGATGTCCCTATGCGTTAAATATTGATTGTCCAGAGTCGTATTATTATGCTGCTGTTGGTGCAATTGTAGGGCTGGAGGGGAGAATATACATTTTTTTTACTTTCCATTAATACTGGAACTGGGGTATTGTCGCAGATTACGTAACGTGACATAAGGCTATATTGGGAGAAAGTATCCTGGTTTTATGCAGCTTCTTCGAGTACGAATAATTTTGAAGACTTGCAGTCCTGCCCCGATGTTGGTCTTCACTTTGTTTATTTATCAGCTCGGGGGTCACTGACCTACCTTATACCGCTAACATATGACCAAAATCAGAAACGATATGTTTTGAGCTTTAGGTGTCCTTCCTACAACTGACTCGTATTCTCGCCTATTTACATTTCTGTCTTGGTGCTCTCTGGGCTGAGAGGCAACACGACGCCAATCGTGTTGGGATATTGATGGATAGCGTCTTGTGATTGTCCTGTCTCGTCTTTGTGTTATGGCTTTGGCTTTGATGATGATTGCCGTCACCTACAGGGCCGTCACACCGTTATAGGAAAGGAACAACTTTAACTACCCGTTAAATCCCAATAATTCTCTCTGGCTTCTTACGGCTGTTTAAACCACCCTTGTAGGCAACCATTTAGAATGACAAAAGTATTGTAATGCAAATCTCAATCAGAAAATGTTCCAGCTGCATTGTTTTTATTTATTTCCTTTACAGTCTGTATTTATGATACGTCTCATAATATCCCAGTCCAGGTAGCGAGTAGTCACCGTCTACCAAGGATGACTCCTAGCTGGATCCTCACCATACTATTTCTCTTTTTGCGAGTGGACTTCTGCGGCATGTCGATTCGACTTCCTTCCACAAAGCAACATTTTGGTGCACCGTGACGTCACAATTTGGGCGGTCTAATGTGCTATTTTTGTTCCGGTGTCAAAAAGGGGAGACGATGATCTAGCATCATGGAATATTAAACATTATTCAATATGCACCGCTGTTTCAATGTCAAAAACTAGGATTAGTTAATTCCTGGAGCTTGATTTTGCTACCTAATAACATATACAAAGCTTCGGATTCTGTGACTCAATAACGTTTGGAAAGCTTGGGATTCGACGACCTACTAACGTTTGGAAAGCGCTGGATTATGTGACCTTATAACAAGTCAAACGCTTCGGATTCTACGTTATAAAGGCACGTAAAAAGTATCTGGTTTCTGCGAAGTAATACCATGTACAAAAATTCGGATACTGTTGCTTAATAATGTGGAAAATGCTTCGGATTTTACGACACGAGAACGTGAAAAATACTTTGGACTCTGCGACCTAATAACATGTCGATATATGTTTGTCTTTGTTCTGTCTATTGCATCTATTTCCTGTTCACAATGTAGCCATTTAAAGTAGTCCAACTGATTATGGTCTTTATTGTGTCTCCATTCCGATCGCAATGCATCATGTCCTGCCATAGAGGAAGACGTCGATTATAGCATCCTGGAGCCGACCCATTATTGGCAGAATGTATAGAGATTTGGTGAGGTTCTTTTAACTCCCTTAGTTGCCTTGATCACATTAAACGGAAACTTGTCCCTCAATGGCCTTGGTAACCAGATAGCGTCAAAATAAGCCACAAACTAGACTCTTACACATGGGTACTTATCGTTCTCCAAAACTGTTACAGTCTTTTCTTGGTTTATTTTGAAGGTTAGGGATAAGTTTACACTGTCACACCAGAAAAAAAACCATTTCGTCCAAATTGCTTCAAAATGTCTCTCAAAAGACAGACGCTAACACAGAATCAAATAAAAAAGATCCTCTTTTCAACAATGAAAAAGGTACGAATACAAAATAGAATAAACAAAACGTCATAATATAGAGGAAAATAAGCATATAAATAAAGGAAAAAATATACATAGGTTGTGAATTATCACATGCCTTGTTTTTACTACCCGGTGTATTATGGAGTACTTTTTACACAAAATTTAATAAAATGCTTAAAGCAAATTATATATAAATAAATAAATCAAATTTATTACACATTTATTTTAGGATAGGTAGGTCTGTACTAGTGATAGAATATCACTCCTGCGTAATTTAATAATTGGTGATATATGTCTGTAAGAAAGGGATAGTGGCAAAGGTCTATTAAAAAAACTAACCCCAATATAACTTTATTCGTATGCAGCTTAAAAGCAACTGATCTCCGAAAACCTGAAATTTCTTCTTTTATCGGGCGCGAGTAAAGTATAATTATGGGCTCAAATCGAATAGATTATTGCAAGTGGCCATTAAACGTGCCTTTTTATGATTTACGTGTTGAACAGTGTTTATGTCAACAGTAAAATATCTTAGTAAAGTATAGTAAAATAATTAATACTTTTTGTTTTCCTTATACACTTATACACTGTCACTCTTAAACAATCTTAACATTAATTAGATATCGCAGGAGAGCGACTTTCTACCACTATCTCCTTCCGTGCTGGACATGTGTATGTTTTGGGTTTCTACTCCCTTTTCACCATACAGTCTGGCCATTATTGTTGTGTTTTCTGTATATTTCCTGTTCTCAATGTATCACGTCCTGTCGATCAGGAAGAAGTCGATTATAAACTCGTGAAGCAAACCCATTATTGTCGAAAGTATCCAGACTCTTTGTGGCTTCTTTAAGTGGGTTAGAACAGCTCCGAAGCCCTTGAGTCGCCGATCACAACATTAACCGTCAAATTGTTCGCCAATGAATACAGTGGGCGTTGACTAACATATTGTAATATTCCCATCTGGTGGCGTAAAAAAAATACTGTGTGGTTATTAATAAAGTTATAAATTTGCACGTACGCCTACCGTTATGCCAGTCAGAAAATTGTAAAACAAATTGTAGAATTTACAGAACTAAAATGTTTCCTGATGGGATAACACTATTCTTAGGGTTAAACTATATGTTGTTGTTCCATTATTTAGATATTATGGAATGAGCACAACCCTCTGACTAAGTGCATGAGTCGTCCAGCAGATAGGCATTTTATTAACAGTGGAGTAATATTAAATGTTCACAAAAGAAAGCGCTTAATATTGTATGCTATTTTGTAACCATAAGTAGGAACTTCACATTTTATGGTATTTTGTAACAATCGAGTACGAACTTAATATTTTATGGTATTTTATAACCATCAAATACGAACTCCACATTTTATGGTATTTTTGTAACAATCAAATACGAACTTCACTTTTTATGGTATTTTGTAACAATCAAATACGAACTTCACATTTTATGGTATTTTATAACCATCAAATACGAACTTCACATTTTATGGTATTTTTGTAACAATCAAATACGAACCTCACATTTTATGGTATTTTGTAACAATCAAAAACGAACTTCACATTGTATGGTATTTTATAACCATCAAATACGAACTTCACATTGTATGGTATTTTTGTAACAATCAAATACGAACTTCGCCTCACATTTTATGGTATTTTGTAAAAATCAAAAACGAATTTCACATTGTATGGTATTTTATAACAATCAAATACGAACTTCACATTTTATGGTATTTTGTAACAATCAAAAACGAACTTCACATTGTATGGTATTTTATAACAATCAAATACGAACTTAATATTTTATGGTATTTTGTAACAATCAAATCCGAACTTCATATGTTATGGTATTTTATAACAATCAAGTACGAATTTCATATTATGTGGTATTGTATAAACATCAATTTCCTATTTTAATGCGGCGTGAGACAGAGAAAGAAACAATCGAATAGACGGACGAACAATTGTTTGAGCGTTATACTTTTTGTGTCTGTAAATTTGATATTTTTTCTCTTTCGCGCCTCGTTTATTTAAACCCGCGCTTTCGACGATAATAACTTCCCAGCATGTGTTAATCCACTCACGGAAATGTGCGATAAATCAATAAATACAGCAGTGTTGTTTATACCCACTTCATTCGGAGCACTCAATACTATTACGGACAGGTTAAAAAAAATGTTCTACAGGAGGCCATTAAACTTAATTGCGTCAATAAAGTTTTTAAGGATACTAATTAAACAACCCTTCTTGTGAAGAATGTTTTTCTCACTTTAAAATAAGGCATGGTAAAAGCTTTACAACTTAAATTGCTGCGAATTATTAAGCTGGAAATCCAAGGGATGATTTTCATGTCAAATTAAAGATAAAACAGTTCCTCAATAAATTCTAACATCTTAATAATTGAAACCTAATTATTTTATATGATTTACAGAAGCTACTAGAACTATTGTCTCACTAGAAGTAATCTCCCAGTACTTTTAAATAAGGGCTCTAGCTCAGCTACTTTTCAAAATTTTATTCAAATAAATTGTATATGACTTAATATTATATTTAATAATAGTATGTTTATTTGTGTAGCAGAGAACGATTATCGATGTATATTTAACCTATGCATCGATAATACAGCGTTACTTTATTTGAAGCCTTCATTTTCGGCATTAAAATTCTTCACATTTATACCCTAATTAAATGCTATAATTTACGGTCAATAAGTCCTAACATCTCAGATCATAATGGCAAGTTGTGTTGTCAGTGAATTTTTCGGGCCATTTTAATTCAGGTGTCCGGATCGAGTTATCAATTTGCGAACCTGATTTGAAAAATATGTTGGATAATATGTGTCCCTCTGAGGTACGCGACGACTCTATGGATATGTTTGACAAACACTGCTATGTTCCAGACGGCATAAAACTCGTGCGAAAAAATAGCCTCATCTGTGAATTAAAAAACATCTGAGATTCAACAACATAATGAAATCAAAGTCTGAACGGAACAGGACTTAAATACAGCGAAATAAGTTAGATGTTAAACACAAACAATGTAATTCCGAAAAACGAAACTTCATTTTGACTCTATCTTTCATCATTAACTATGCCCTCATCAGGATGTAATACAGAAATAATGTAGTTCCGAAAAACAAAAACCACATTTTGACGCTATCTTTCAGCATTAACTATGCCCTCATCAGGATGTTATTCAGAAATAATGTAGTTCAGAAAAACGAAAACCACATTTTGACGCTATCTTTCAGCATTAACTATGCCCTCATAAGGATGTAATACAGAAATAAAATAGTTCCGAAAAACGAAAACCACATTTTGACGCTATCTTTCAGCATTAACTATGCCCTCATCCGGATGTTATTCAGAAATAATGTAGTTCCGAAAAACGAAAACCACATTTTGACGCTATCTTTCAGCATTAACTATGCCCCCATCAGAATGTAATACAGAAATAATGTAATTCCGAAAAACGAAAACCTTATTTTGACTCAATATTTCGGCTTTCACTTTGCAATCATCAGGAGATATATTGAGTCACAATGAAGTTATCATTTTTCCGAATTACACTACTTCTGTATTATGTTAAGTTCTTCAATAAAAGTAATGGTTTATAAGTATAATGTTTTTACGTTTTTGGAACAGTAACATCGGAGAACGGCCAAGGAAGTAGTAGTCAGTCGTGTAAGCCAGATTTAGAATTAGTTAAATATTAGGGTAATGGTTAGTTTAATCCTCAAACTTCACCCAGAACTAAGAGTTCACAAATTTGTCTTACATGATGGAATGTCAACAATCTAAACTATCCGGTATTTGTCTGGGTCAGTATCAAAGCTATGAGATATCTCAACATTTATTATATATCGCAAGAGAGCGACTTTCTGCCACTATCTCGTTTTCCGGGTCACTATCAAAGCTATGAGATAGACAAGGATCCTTTCCTATAGTGCGTTTCTAACATTGGTTAGTACATGCTACAAGCATTTCGTTAGAAATATATCTTTTTTAAAATTTGAATAAACTGCAAAAATATTTGGATTAGGTATAAAGTCTACATTGCACAAAATTGGAAAAGGGATGAAAAGTAAGGTAGAGGCAGACAAATGCCTGCAGCATATTGACAAAAGAAAATTGTATAGGCCAGAACACCGAAATGCGTTCAGTTATTCACAGAAAATCGGCTAATTCCACTTTATTTTTGCATTTGCCAGTTTTTATATTTGTCCTTTTTCCTATCCAGTCTAAACAGAAAAACAACCGAAGTGGGAAAAATGTTGCTATACTAATGGGCTGAGGTCTCGCCTGTGCTAATGCAGTAGCGGGTAGACAGATATATCCGTTAGGCGAAGCATTACAAAGTCTCTCTGGACCACTCTAAGGTTTGGGGGCAAAATGGGTTTGATATAAACCTTTGGTCCGTCTACCATATGTAAATCTTTACCAACAATTGATGAGCCTGTCGTTTGTTTTACACATAAACCAAATATTTCGATGCATAATTTTGTAACAAAAAAACCAAAACAACAAAAAACGTAGATAGACCAAATTGCGATCAGTTTTACACTACCTGCACAGGCTATTATTCTGGGGATGGTGTGTGAATTTAACTATTGGGAAGCGATTTATACCTGGCAAATACATCTGTAGGTGTATTGATTAAAAAGAAACGACAAGAGAAAAGAAAACACAAGAGAACAGCTGGTCTTGAAATG
>JAVFBW010152603.1:0-21753 GCA_034783835.1 Mopalia ciliata
ATTGATAATTGGTGTTTCACACTTTGCTTAAGGGTATTTCACTTATATGATGGTAGTGTCTTCCAACAATAATTGACACTAGCACAACCCTGAATGTAAGGTGTTTTGATACAGGTGGAAATTTAATCTTCCTCAAGTGCGAAGTTAATTGCTACTCTTTAAACCAAACTCCCCCAATCCAGAGGGAGTATAGGGGTTACAACATACACTAATCAAATATACACAACTCAAATCAACAGAAACTTCATTTTGTTCACATCTATAGTTTTTCCTTGATGCATTTTGTGATATTAAATGGAATTACAACCCTGCTTTCTGTAGCTTCTTTGCCCTACAGTGTTATTTCATGCCACATTGTAGTTGTCTTTTTATTTACATAAATTTTTTCTTCATTAAGGGAAATACTCAGTGCTTAGAGGTTGAGGATGATACTATGACACAGTCGAATGCCTTTTGCTGTCATTTAATAGAGACTTATTGGCGCCTGTTAATAGTGTGTTGTCAAGGACTACTGTTTCTACAGCAAGTTCTTCAGGCCCAGAGACTGCAGTGTTACCAAATCCTTTCTTGCTAATTAACATCAACATTAATAAAGCTGGCAAGTGAATGAGACTGAATCTGAACAATTTTCTTGATGATTTGCTGTCACCATCTCTGTAAAACCTCCAACCCAGATATGACAAATACAGATTCAAAGGGAGAGAATCCACAGCGAACATCCAAGAGGTAACATTCATGACAGGGGCTAATGAGCAAATCCCTATCATCCCAACACAGTACCTCATAGCCACACGTTTACATAGGTCCGGGTTTACAACGGACATCATTCTGTAACCACCCCGAGAATAATCAGGACGAAGATTCCAGCTCAAAGCATTGAAATGAGGGAACTGCCAGGCATAGAGAATAGCTCCAAGCAGAAAGGCCCCTGAAATATTGAAACATCAGTAAGTTTAAAGCATAGATCCATATCAAATTGCCTGAAACTTGCTGAAACCCATTTAACTCTGTGTACATGAAAATTTTCGGCTAACATTTTCAAAGCTTGCTAGACACCTCTGCAACTGAAATGCAGGCTTATATCTCAAAATACAGATCACAACAAACACATGTAAAGAAAAGGGAGAAAAGTGGTTCTACTGGGAAATTGAGTATTTTTCAAAATGAGCCTTTAGCGGAGAACCTGCTAGCTATTCCATTGTTCTATTATGTTTGATTAGAATCTGTGTTCTCAGGTAAGGTGTTGGATTTGTTTGTTTGTTTGATTGGTGTGTAACGTCATACTCAAGGGTATTTCACTTTTATGACGATGGATTGTCCACTTCACACAGCCTTATTACATTGGAAAAATAGGAGGAAACCTCATAAAAACCATCCCCACAATTGCCAGAGCCACAACATGTGACTTACTCATATACCTGATGGTCAACAGGCAGACTTGATCCCATGAACAGTTAGGTTCTGGAAATCAAATATAAAAAGTGGATTGATCTTGACAAATGGATAAAACTGAAAGTTGAAAGATGGCAGACTAAATAAAAGTGCAAGAAAGATTCAATTATAAAAGAAATTAACATAAAGCTTTAAAAAAAACCCTCCTTACATAGCAAAGATAGCTATATAGAACAGATTTTACAGTTTTTCTGAATCACTCACCTGGGTCCAGTGTTCCAGCACATGCTGTCCACCCCATGATTGGTGGAATGGCCCCAACAACTGACCCGACCCATGTGTTTGTGATGCTCACCCTCTTCATAGGTGTATATACCATTGTATA
Source organism: Mopalia ciliata (assembly GCA_034783835.1). Taxonomy (NCBI): domain Eukaryota; kingdom Metazoa; phylum Mollusca; class Polyplacophora; order Chitonida; family Mopaliidae; genus Mopalia; species Mopalia ciliata. The sequence goes on from JAVFBW010152603.1 coordinate 1,778, forward strand.
GAGAGCGAGATTAAAGGCTCCTAAACCAGCAGTCAAAGGGTTCACTCCCAAAGCCAGAATGGTAAGGCCCAAAGCTCCAGAGACAGAAGCAAATGTCATGGCGTGAAGTGGACTGTACAAAACAGAAGGGATATCAAAATTAATATGGTTAATAAATAGTCCATTAACTAGAGGTTGTACTGTACTGTAGATTGTTTCCATGACTTCGTTAAATATTAATCATATGGTGGTGTTGAGTGTTAGAAGTGTGAAACGGTTTGGAAAATGTCTGCCTTGTTTTCTCATAATTATGCACCATTAATTCATGATGACAAGATAAACTTTTCTAATATCAAATGAGAAAATTGTCTGCTGTTTGTTAAAGTCATGATCGGCACTATACGAATACAGACTTGAGTCTGGAGCATAACCCTTTAACAGTGTTATGTGCTTATGATTGCTTCCACAAATCTCCTAATTTGCAGTGGTTTATTTCACACATATTATGTAGGAGTATTATATTTAATATAGAATTTACCTGAAGAATAGTTCAATTCTGATCAAAGCCAGGATCAGTTTTATTGCAAAACTTTCTAAGAGAGCAGGATTGCTAGATATTATGGCACACAATAATAAAACAATTAATTTTAATAGTAACAACATTTAAAAAAGGTAACTTCTTATGGAAAATTCTGGGTGTGTAAGTCGAAAATATATATCATATATCAGATTTGTTTTATAAAATTTGTGTCAACTGAAAATTCAAATGTCTTTATCACCCGCAATAACCCAAATAACAAAAAAAGTAGGGCTGTCATGATTCGACCTTTCTTCGGTTCGGTTCTCGGTTATTTTTTTCGCTTCTCGATTCTTCGGTTCGGTTCAGTGATCCAAAGTAGCAGCATATAGATATGCGTCAGTAGACCTATACATCGTATGTGATATTAGACCAAAGCCAAAGGCTGTTGTGTCAGTGATTGGTGGCATACCGGGTACTAAACTAGTCAAAATACAGGTTCCCTATGCTTCAATAGTTCTTACAACTAAATAAAATTTGAGCAAAAAACAGTACAAGTTTTTAAAATTGCTTTTCCCCTGTAACTGGGTCGTAAAAACACTAAAAGCCTCGTTTACCAAATTCAACTCTCCGCATATGGGTCGTATAAATAGAAGCCATGCAGTAATGTTATAACACCCTTTCTGCAGAGAACACCACAGCTGCATGAGCTCGCGGGAAAAGTTTGCAGTTTTAATATTTTAAGACTTCTTGAACCCCATTTTGAATGTTGATATAATTTTTTGTTTGTTTGATTGGTGTTTAACGTCGTACTCAAGGGTATTTCACTTATATGACGACGGACAAAAATACGGAACATCACAAACAAATATCATCCTTTGGAAATACCCGCAAAAGCCACGAAAAGATAAGAGTCGCTTTTTCTTCTCCTGACTAGCGGTAGAGTCCTTAAGTTAATGTACTGAATCAACTCTTCACAATGTGATCTATTTTAAAAGGCACAATGAACGAGGATGTACATGTATGTCAGCTGTTCAAATGATAAATAAACTGAGGAACTTAAAATAAATGTATACTTTTTTATTTTCAGGCGTAAACTGTCAAACATAAAAAAAGATGTACCTCTTCATCTTCTGACATTAAGCCAGACTCCTCCTCTTTCAGACTAATGCTGTCACTCTTCACAGAGAGTTTGGCTCCCTCATTATTAGCCAGTAGTGCGAGATCGGGCACACTGCGGAAATGTGTCCGGGTGGGCGTCTCAGGACGATCTAACTGACTCAGTGATTGATGACGATTGCTCAATGAAGAATAATTATAATTGTCATCCTGAAAATAACAAATACTCTTATAAAAGACTTTGTTTCAAGATTAAAGCGAAGCAAAATTTCTTTACATGACTGCTTGTCAGGATATCTTATTCAACTCCGATCAATAAAAGATATAACATATTAGTGTGATAATGTACACACTACAGAAATATTTTTGAAATCTTATAAATCTATGTACGAAATAATCACAAAATACAAATATTATCAAAAATAAACTGCAATGGTAACCTTGGGATCACTAATAACAGGTATAGGTGTATACTTAAAACTACAAAATGATACATGCTATATATAGTAAGTCTGAGATTCTCATGGATATAAACAAAGTATTAAAAACTTTAACAGCTAATGTTCTCACCTCAGTCTCCTCCAGCTCATTGAGGAAATCAAACCGCTTGAAAACTAACAATTCATTTCCACCAACTTCATTGAGAAGAGCATCGCCTGTGGAACAGTAAATACAGTCAATTTTAATATTCTCTTAAAAATTACATGAAACGAAGTGAAAGGAGTGGGAGAACACGATTTTTATAGGGCAAAAAGATACAGGTAATAAAGCCAGGCCTGTGCTGTTATCTTTTCCAACATAACCTTAAAACGGGATTTCTAAAATTGTGTGAGGTAACCTTATATTTGCTTTTTCTCTTGATATGCTGATTTTTTAAATATATATATGTACCTTTATGAAAAATAAATGAAAATTGCTTTAAAATACAATCTTCACTGAATATCGAATAACAAAATTTGTCAAAATCAAATTTAGATGAATACTGCAAATAATTTGGGAAAGCTATCATTTGGGCTTCCCTGTTCTCCCCAATAGCACAGGCCTGTAAATCCTACCACAAAACGAATCTAGATGAATCTATTTGACTGAAACATTATTTAATAAAAATTATTGAATGTCTTAATCAGTATTAAGTGTTATCTTAAAGTATTATCCACAATCTGCTATTTTAAAATACCAAAGTGAGATACAGTGAGCAAGAAAAGGAAACAGAAGTAATAGTAAAGTGTTTACTTGAGATAGGATCTGTTATAGAGGCATCGTCACTGCTGCCTGATGCTACACTCTGCTGATGATCCAATGTGTCACTGGACTGACTGAATATTACCTGTAATTAGACAACACATGCAGGTAATTTATTAACGCAGCCAAATTGAGTGTATAGCGAGAAAAGTTAAAGTAATAATTAGACAAAAAAGTGAAAAATAATATAAAAACATAGTAAACACACTGGTACCTATTACAGTAATTAAAAAGATAAAAACATAAAGGTAAACTGACAGATAAAAAATAAATAAAAATTAGATGTACATTTATCAAATAGCAACAATATTTAGTCAGAAAAGAAGTCCAAATATTAAAAGAAAATAATTTGGAGTCATTTTGGTATCTGCTTAAAAAAATACTTTGGAAAAAAAAGATATAAAAAAAAAAAAATACCAAAGAGGGCAAAATGCAGTTATGCAATAACAAAAGTATATGTAACGAGCAACCTACACAATAGGTTGCTCACTAAGAGAACAGCATAGGTACAGTGAACAATGCCAGTCCAACAGAAACACACCATGCTGTTTAACATGTGACCTCCAATAAGCAATTCACGTACCAAAATACAGGTAAAAGCATTCATGACGAGTATGTCATTCACTAAAGCCAGTCTTATCATATTTACGTTTCCTCTGCACAAAAAAACAAACAAACATCAAACTAAACACAAGAACTGAAAAAGACATCTAGAAGAATACAGTTTAGTTGTGCAATGAAGTTGCAGTAAGTGAAGAAGATGTGGTTAAACTAGTTTTCCACTCAGCTTCTATCTAATCTATACTCTTTCAATTAAAACTCCATAGTAATGCACTTTCAAAGATCAAGTAAATGGGTGTTTTAACATTAATTCATCTGGGCTGTGATTTGATGAAATGACATCTATGGTTCACAGAAGTTTGTTCTATCCTTGGACATTTTCTAGTTAACATTTTTGTGGTAAATTTGTTAAATCGCAGCCATCATCAGAATATCGATTGCCCCAAAGTGCTTTAAAATCTCCACCTTGGCAAAGTTCCATTGAATTTGATGTTTGTTGTACATTACAAAGAACATTTGTGCACACAACACATTCTTTTTACAGAGGTTGAACTTTGCAAACTTTGTCACTGGTCAGATGTAACAGTAATAATACAGACAGTAACTAGCTCTTAAAAGATTTCCCCAGTCCGCTATGCTGAATCTATTTCAACAGTTTGACAAGTGTAATCAAAATGCTGGTCTGACAGACTAGAAATGAGTATAGTGGTGGTTAATCATTAACTTGAATCAGGCCTAGATTATAAAAACCTGAGAATTTGTAAGCCAGAGTGTGTGCTCAAATGCTCGTGATTATGCTCTGCTGAGCTGCAGTCCAGCTTCATGTCTGTGAGAACGTACTTAGATGAAAACAAAATCAGTGCACATTCTAGCCTTTTGAGAACACTATTGTGGTAAAAATTATGGTAGAAATGCATCTTTATTGGCTGTTCCAAGGGGATTTTGTTCACCAGTGATTAAACACTTTTACCTTCCAAATGTGTTTTGTAACCTAGCTTTTTGAGCATGACCTCTGAAGTCAACTAAGTTGAGCGTAAACTATCTTTTTGAGAATACTCCAGGGCTTTCATAACCTTGGAAACTGACCTTGGACCCGGGAACCTATACAAAAGTTTAGTTATCTTATCTTATTTTAATGTGTTTAATAGTGTACACAAACAAAACAGGTACAGGGCATCTGTCTTGAAAACCAAGAACTAGCAATTCATTGCAATATGCCTCATTGACAGTAACATCATGACACTAGTTGTTACTTAACAATCATCAGTAACAATTATTAGACAACCAAGGTGTTACTGTTGTGGGAATTGAGACACAAAGCCAACACCCAACCTGCTTACCTTGTTAATGGCAGTGTCCTATATAGACAGCAGGAAAAAAACAAACACATATATCAACATGCAAGACTCTAACACAACAACAAAATGTACACTTTTTTGTTGGGATTCTAATTTCACAGAGAAAAAAACTAAACTGAATACCTGAAGAATTCTGTTCTGTAATGGTTATGGCCAGAAATGATGTGTAGGACAGGAGGGGGTGGGGGTTAGTGGCAAGGTTGAGTGGGAGAAATTGTGGAGATAATGAGAAAGCAATATCCTACCATACTGACATATTGAGTGATTTGAAATTTTATATAATTTACCAGTTATTAAAAAAAAAATTCATTTGGATTTTCAGGGGATATACATGAAGAGTACATGTAAGATCTTCTTGATTTTGTTTGTTTGTTTGATTGGTGTTTAATGTCGTACTCAAGGATATTTCACTTATATGACGACGGATTGTCCACTTCACACAGCCTTATTACGGTGGAAAACCGAGAAGAAACCTTGTAAAAACCATCCCCGCGATTGCCAGAGCCACAACATGTTATTCGCTCATATACCTGATGGTCAACAGGTGGACTCGATCCCATGAACGGTAGGTTCAGTTTAGGAAGCGCATTCGCCACCACTGAGCCATGGCTTCTTGAAATCATTGTTTAATCTGCCTTTGAGAACGAATGCCTTGTAACACATTTATGTATTTCATTGGTTGTTCGGGGAATTGAGCATGCCTGTATCACATGGGCTAAATTACCAAGTACTTCACAATAACTTTTCAGAATATTCACACAACATAGCTATCACAAAGTTCAATTAAGTATTGACCTTGACATAGACAACCATACATATTGATTCTACCATCTCAAACACATCCTTTGTGCTTTCATTTCACATATTCATGCAATGGCTAATACATGTACAATAATATTCTCAAATTAACATAATCTGTTTTAATTGAGCTTAAGCCTTTAAACTAGAAACATTTTAGACATTTATTATTAATTAACTCAGATTATGAACAACTTTCAAAAAGCCTTATCAATGTAAATGAGAACATAATAAAACACTGACGACAAACATCACAATAATTAAAAATGAGAATGAAAAATGAACGATGTTCAGTCACAACATTGTTTTCCACATATGACTACAAATCCAATAATGGTGTATTTTAAAAAGACCATGCAACATTTACCAAAATATAAACCAAAAAATGAATTAGAACAAAACCATCTAGAGAGAATCTTTGCAGGAATTAGAAAGTAAGACAGGAGCCCTTATTCCCAGTTGCACAAAGAAAAACAAAACCCCCACAAAATAGTGAACAACAAATACTTTAAAAAAGATAACATGATGAAATGCTTTCAAATTCTTTTTATCAGTAAAATTTTACATAAACATCTTTTTTTGATCATTAAAATTTGAGGAGAAATAAAACCCAGAATAAAACAAAACAAGTCTGTTTAGCCCATGACTCACAATATGAAAGAAATACCGAGGGTCAAGTTGACAAATTTAAGAAAAGCCAACAGATTGTAATGTGTTTATATATATACATGAGTATTTAAAGCGATACTTCGGGCAGCAATTAAATGCATATAGGTAAAACGAGCATCATTTCTTGTGTTCAATTATGTTCTCTAATTTTCTAATCGCGCTATAACAATTTTATAATTAGATCTTAAACAATGTGTAATGCACAAACTACAGTCAAATGTATCAGCGCGGCAATGTCTAGGTACCTTTATCATTAAACGGAAGAGCTCCAAAAATAAGGACCAATCAAATATCTTTCTTTTTCAAAAAAGGTGCCTACGTCACGAGACTTGGATAGTCGACTGTTTAAACCTTTGACAGTTGACACCAATGACCTTGGTTCGCACATGTTATCAACCCGTTACGCAGAAGAGTGTTAGTCGCGGGACGTCATCGACAAGGCGGCAAGCCAGTGGTTGTAGTAAGGTATATACCTGTAACACCCGGGTTATTTTATAAAATGAAGAAACGATAAGTGGATGCAATATTTCAGTATGTTTAATGGTAACCTTTCAAGGGATATAAAGGTTATTTCAGCCCGAAGTATCGCTTTAATAAGGAACCAGTTCTTTCGGGAACTTTTACAATTGGACTTTTAAACAAAGAATAAAGTGTCACCATCAGAAGTTTGCTAGTACAGGTATCAAGCGGATGATAATTTGACTGGAAATGCCCATAAAAGGGTATCGGATATAACTGTCTTGACTAGGCAGGCCTGTGCTGTAATGTTTCCCAGCATAACCTCAACATTGGTCCATTATAATTTTGTGAGATAACCTAACATTTGCATTTCCCCTCGGTTTGCTGATTTTTTAAACACATAAATGTGCCTTGGTGGAAAATAAAGCAAAAGTGATTTAAAGCCCAAACTTCATTTATTATCCTTTGGCAAAATTTGTCAAAATGCAAGTGCAAATTTAGATGAAGACTGGAAGCAATTGGGAAACCTATAAATATGTCCTCATAAATAAGATCTCATTCATAACCATGGGGAAACCCTGTTCTGACTCTTCTCCCCAACAGCACAGGCCTGCTAGGAATCTCCACACAAGATATTTTATAACGAGCAGACACTGGCTTGACCAAGAATACCCATAAAAGCTAGCTGATACCGAGTGGATGTTGTCTTGTCCAGGAACACCCACACAAGATATTTGATACCACCTGGACGTTGTCTTGACTGGGATCGCCCACAAAAGATGTCCGATACCAAGTGGACGCTGTCTTGACCTTGGATGCTTAATGTAGCTAGGTGATACCAAGCGGACACTGTCTTGACTAGGTATACCCACACAAGATATTTGATACCAAGCGGAAACTGCCCTTATTGGGAATACCCACACAAGATATGTGGCAATTGATATAAGTTGTTCAAGGAAGAAGGTACGTTCAAAAACGCAGAATTTACAAGAGAAAACAAAATGAGTCACACTGATGTTACCACATATGTATCTCTTAAAATGAAACTTGATAAATATAGTGAATGAATATAAGAATGTGGTGTAACATGTAAAGCAAAGTGCTACAAAGTGGTCTGAACTTACCGAGGGACTCTTAGGCAGGCCCACTCTGGGACCATAACATGTCAGCAGATTCACTAGACGTTCACGAGTACGGGCCTGAACCAAGAGAAAAAACAAGTTTTAAAGTACAGTGTAAACATGATAATTACCCTAGCCCAATTGATGGCAAAGTTTCCATGACTTTCTTGCAAGAGTATTTTTTTAATGTATCCGTTTAAACAGCAAAGAATATACATTAAACCTCTTATCGTCCAAAACAAAGTGAATTTGAACTACAGTTCAAACAATTCCAGGATTACTGCTTTAATGTGAACCTATGCAATGGCAGATACCTGGATGTTTATACAATGCTGGCTGCACACATTTGTACAGCTTTCTGCTGCGACTATAACTTAACAATTTACTGTTTTGTTTTTTCTTTCCTGTGAAAATATACTATTGACATACCTGTGAAGCAGAGGGCCTTCTCCAGCCTGAATCCGAGTCTGACATATTAGCTGACGGTTTACGCGCGAGTACTAACGAAGCTTTACTGACGGCGCCATCTGCATCACTGGAACGAAAGTCAGCATTAACATACTTTCTACCAATGACTGGTGTCTGCTTGAGGTTTACTGTGAAATCTAATGTCCTTCCTACAACAACAAAAAACATCATCAAATAATATCATGCTGGTCAAAATTGTTACATTTTTATTAAAAAAATTGAGTAAAGCGCATTGAAACTCCTAGTTTGTTTATAGCTCATGTTGTAAAGATGTGAGTAGTCGTGTTAACTTTTAAATATCATATCACAACCCGTTGTTAAATACAGCCATGGTATTTCACTTGTAAGAGAAATTTATATTGTCCAGATTGACATTGGTTACATTGCACAAAACTTGAAATAACAATCCTTTCCACTGATCGAGTCAAAGGGAGACCACTCCTCACTACAATATGTTCAGAGAATAAGGAGAATGTAACAAGGCTAAGAATATCTTCAAACCTGGCAATTCCTTTTTCAAGTAAACCTCTGCCTCAGCAAATGAAGTATGTGCCATCATCAAGGGACTTAACTCTGTGCTGACACTTGTACTCATTGACGGGGGTGCAGCAGATAAGGTGGAAGAGCGAGTAACTGCCAATTTCAGTATCTTTAAGGATTCTTTGGAGTGGGAACCCTTTAACATAAATGTACAGAGATGTTTGCTTCAATAAAAATCATTTATTCACTGATTGAGCTACAGAGTTATTAAAAAATAAATAAAATCCACTGAAACAGTACAATTATATTTTGCAAGTCTTCAAATAAAATACAAGGTTTTCGAAAACATTTTTTTTGTCTCCCCTTTATCAAAGCGTATAAAAGAAGCAGTTTACGTGCTGTGTTTTTCTTAATTTAACACTTAAATGTTGCACTATGCTTAACTTGTGTTTGTTTGTTTGGTGTTTCACTTACATGTATATGAAGATGGATTGTCCACTTCACACTTTACACAGCATTATTACAGTGGAAAACCAGGAGGAAACCTCGTAAAACTCACCCGTGCGATTGCCGATCCACAACATGTGACTCGGTCATATAACCGATGGTCGAAAGGCGGTCTCAATCCCGTGAATGGTAAATCGAACCAGGTTCAGTTTAGTAAGGGAATATGCTACCACTAAGCCACGGACCTGCCAGTACTGATATTCATCAAGGTAGGGGTTCAACTTATTTGACTGCCAGTACTGATATTCATCAAGATGGTGGTTCAACTTATTTGACTGCCAGTACTGATATTCATCAAGATGGTGGTTCAACTTATTTGACTGCCAATACTGATATTCATCAAGATGGGGGTTCAACTTATTTGACTACCAGTACTGATATTCATCAAGTTGGGGGTTCAACTTATTTGACTGCCAATACTGATATTCATCAAGATGGTGGTTCAACTTATTCGACTGCCAGTACTGATATTCATCAAGTTGGGGGTTCAACTTATTTGACTGCCAGTACTGATATTCATCAAGATGGAGGTTCAACTTATTTGAACAATAGGACAATATTTGTAGAATGAGAAATGTTACTTTTATACTCTTGGACTTACCTCGACATGTTTAGCAACTTTCTTAAATAGTTCTGTGTTGATTATATTCGTAGGTGGTTTACTGATATCTACATAATGAACCAAACAATGTAATATTTGTAAGAGAGCTGGCTGACTGCTCACTGGCCCATGTTCTAACACCTGAAACATAAGAAAAGACAGAAATTCAGGTTTTTGGTGGACAAATGTGTCTCTCAATTTTATCCACGAGAAAGGTAGTCTCTCTTACCTCCATGAGTAAGGTAGTGTCTCTTACCACCACGAGAAAGGTAGTGTATCTTATCTCCAAGAGAAAGGTAGTGTCTCTTACCTCCACAAGAAAGGTAGTGTCTCTTACCTCCACGAGAAAGGTAGTGTCTCTTACCTACACAAGAAAGGTAGTGTCTCTTACCTCCACAAGAAAGGTAGTGTCTCTTACCTCCACGAAAAAGGTAGTGTCTCTTACCTCCACAAGAAAGGTGATCATACTAAGACTGGCGCAGGAGTAGACATCATGGAGATATTTCACCACACATTTGGTCCATTGGAAGCTGTCTTTACCAAACGTACCATGGCTATAGAGTGACATAACAGTGGCTAGATTCCCCAGCTGTTCAGACTGCTGGCTACACGTCTGCAAAAATAATTAAATAATAGGTTTGTAAACATATTTTATATTATCAGCTGAACAAAAATAGCTAACTAAACATGTAGGTCACAATATTGTATTTAGAAATTAAGAGAAATCAAATAAATGATCTACCTGTGATATACGATCTGCTGCATCTCGACACACCTGACTTGGACTCTCATAATTGTGTACCAGGAATGGTAATAAAGCTATCACATTTAATGGGAAACCTGAAAAAAAAAGTCTGATTAACATTCTCAGTATACATTAAAAAGATTAGAAGTTTTAATTATAAAAATAAAAAATGGCACAGTCAAAAAATAATTGATTCTCTGGTTGGGCCCTAATTTTGTATTCAAACAGTTTTTCTCTTTTATACATGTAATAACAGAATGTTCACTTCTAACTCTACTTTCAAGAATCATGGTGTAAACCCTCATAAACCTCACATGGTAACACCTTTGTATAGTGGATACGGACGGACCTGTGAACAGTACATCAGAGGGGAATCAGTAGTCTGGCACGCTAACCACAGAACCACAGCTGCATGCTTGTTTCATAAGAAAATAATTACTTTACAATAATAGATAAACTGAAATAAAAGGACCTTAACTTTTGTTAAATCCCATACTACATAATAATGGTTCTAAAAGATATAAAGTAAAATAGCATCTTACCCAGTGACCCAGTGGGATCAATGACTGGGGCATTAATACAGAGGGTAAGCTGTGACAATAGAGACCAGGTAAGATCTGCTGTACCATGAGACGTTCCACCCTGATTGAACATAAAACAGAATGCAAATTCACAGATTTATTTGATACATCGATTGTGCACTGGACAGAATTCAACAGACTTATCCAAATTTAATGTCTACAGTCCTTGAATTTTGATTACATTAAATACTAAATATATTATTGATCGATTAATATTTTTACCTTTAGCAGTAAATTCTGAACTCCCGGGAAATTTGGCCACTTAATCTGTTGTAGAATTTTATCTAATTTTTCTCTGCAATCTGGTCTACCAGGTTGTAAGTGCTTTAAGATCTGGAATATAAGAGAGAACATCACATATTATAGATGCAGTTTGCTCCGATACATGGAAAACTGGACAGGATATTACCTACTAAGATTTTAATTGCAGTTCTAAAATCATTTATTGACCTGCCAAATTGAAGAGGAATTAAATGATTGGAAACACATAACAGAGGCTTTTCTATGTCATGTACTGTCAGCACTAGAAATCTGTAATTTAAGCAAATATATCTCTAGCAAAGAGATAGTGGATGCAAATAGTTAGTATCATTTTGCATACTTTACCTTTTCTAAAAGTCTGGTAGCCAGCAGGAATTCGTATTCGTAGTCTGACTCCAGCATAGAGACAGCAATCCAGAATAGCTGAGTGAGAATAGTCAGTTTGTCTTCAGTACTATTCTGATCCAGGTTCTTCAGAGATTGAGCACTCCTTGACCTGGACAGGTTGGATTTTTTCCCTCCCATATCAGAGGAACTCCGCTGACGAGCATCACCACCTAAACAAAACAGATAGTTTAAACATTTCGTTCAAACATTTACGCCATAAAACCTGTTTGAACATAGTTTTAAACAACAGATTTCCCAGGTCAGATAATTATTTTGTTTAAAACTGTATTTTACCGTAAATTCTGTGACAATAATCAACAAGAGTTTCGAGGGATTTCTTAACAGTGCAGTCTTGTGTCACAATTAAGGCACCAGCAAGTACCTTCACAAACATAAACAATCCTCAGCTATCTAATTATTAGATTACAGGCTTGACTTACAAACTCATAATTAATAAGCTTTGTATGCAAATAAGTGGACACATTCATAATTGAGAAGGGTTATTATTTATGTTAAATAGCAATTTTATTAAATCATTCCATTTTAGCTACAAGAAGTTCAATTGTATTGAATTACACAATGGATATTGAATTACTTAACGAAAGAAACTGAATAGGGTTTTTTTCTCTGAGAATTCTTACCTCCAGGTGTAACTGCCAGTCTGCCCATGACCACGGACACAGAGTAACTGGTTGTTCTATTATGATGAGGGGGTGGTTCTCTATAACTTAACCCAATCGGGGGTATTGGTGCGCTCTTCCTGTTTTCAGCCCAATTCTCCTTAGCTAGGTTCGGTGTGGACATAAAGAGTTCCCTCATGAAGTCTGTAGATCTAACCTCCATCTCCAGGTAATCTACTGCTGCCTCCAGTGTTAACATTATCTCTGTGACATAACCCTGTAATATTCACAAAGTAAGCATGTTAGTAGAACACTCTTCTCCAATGTGTCAAACGTTCACCTGTAAGCGGGCATTTAACAAATTGCAAAAAAACAAAAACAACAATAATTAAGTTTTTCCTTTCACTCCTTTTTTAAATTACACAGAAAAATTTTGGTGATATGATTTCAGCAGGTTCTAATTTTGTCAAGTAAATAAGAAAGCAAAGTTACATACTTCAAAGCAACTTTATCGCGATAAATGAAAACTATGATTTTTATTGAAGAAATTCAAATCAAAAGGCATCTTCAATAAAATGGTCATTAAAGAATGCTCAGAAACAATGAAATATATACCTGCATATCATCCCCTTGTTCAGCGACAGTCTCTACAAGTCTGGAGAGTACATCAGTTAACATCTGGGTGGAGGGGCGCACATGGAGGGCTCGGACAATCTACAGAGAAACCAACCAATTCAACCATACAAAGTGCTCACAACAATGCTATTCCATTCAACAAAGCAGTTCATTAAATGGTACATTTTACAGCACATAGATTATGCATATCGGAATTGTCCAAAGCAGAAAATGGCAGGCGATCATAAGCTCAGATATTATATGTTGAAAGTAACCCCCAGCACATAACTGGTACAGGTTATGGCCAGTGCATGACAGAACTTATGCATTATTGTAAAACATAAATGTTTAAACTAATTAAATCCGAGTGATGCACATTCAGCCAGGACATTCACACAAATCAATGAGTACAACAGTATCACCCCCATCCTGTGGTTGTTTTCATCCATTGTCTCTTTGAGGTGATATCATTAACCAATATTCCGGAGAAGCTGATACAGGAAAGAATTTGTTCTTCATGTTGCAATGTTAATGTTGTCAATCAACAGTTAATCTCACCTGAAAAGATCGGCCGGCGTAATGTCTAGATGAACAGGAGATTGCTAATTGAAGAGCTATTTGAGCCCATCTCTGCTCCACTCCAGCCAAGGGAGCTAACTCTTTGCAAACTTTCACCACACATTTTAAAAGGTACTCCATCTGAGTTGCACTCTGGATGGTCAAACTTTTAGATGTGATATCTTCATAACTCCACAAAGGCCTACCGGGTCTGAATATACAAACAAATAAGAGAAAAATAAAGGGACAAGGCAAGTCATATTTCATAACCGCCCAATGGCCCACCAGGTAATAAAGAATAGATATAAAATGTGAGTGCTTCTCGCCCAATAGACTAGTTCTTGTCACTGCACATCCAGATTGGGATTTTATCCTCCTGGGGTCAGTTTGATCGAAAACTGACAAGTCAGTGATTAACATCAGCTAAAATTACTAACTTTAACATGGTGTGACATCCTCTCATAGTGAATCAGATTTAGATATTTGAGCAACTTGCCCCTAATATTACATTTAAATACCAAAATATTGGTAAGTGAATGGTTCAATCGAATTTGTACTACATGTACAAGAATATAATAGGTTTAAACCTTCACAACAAGTGAACACTGCCATTATTACTGTCAATAGACATTACCCACCCATCAGTAACGTTAGGTAAGAGGGACAAGTGACCTGTTTAGTAATAATGAAAGTTTTCCATAAGAGAAGGAAAAGTTTAAATTACCTTTTTTTGATTAGTGAGATGATAGCATTCATGATCTGCTCCACATTAGTCATTGAATCAATGTCTGGGAACTGAGAATCACTGGTTTCCGGGGTAACAGTGGCACTACTGTCAACACTCAGGGTAGACTGACCAATAGAAAATCGGGTTATACCATCACGAGATGATGGGCCTACCAGGACTTCTGTACAAAAAGAAATGAGAAACACATTAAGAGGATAAAAATATCAGTCAAGGAATCGTTATTTTACTTAAATATGCGTATATCTTGTTTTAGTTTCCTTGATTGTTTCAAGTTACATGTACTTCATTGTTTCTTCTTTTGGTGTGTACCCAAGAAACGAAAATTGAGATGACCAGTGGATGTTATCATTAACTTCAAGAAAACTGAGACTTCCTTATACAAAATGGAAACCCAAAAATGATTCTTCTGTTCGGTAATGATAGATAGCAAAAAATATATTTGAGTTATCACACATTTTCTGAAATTATTGTTTAGATCCTCTAGATAGGGTTTATTTAAGGTTATTTCACTAATATCACAGAAACGCTTCAAGGCCAATGGGTGGAAGGTAATTGCCTAATGGGTGGAAGACCTGACAAAAAGGTAAGATGAAAACAAATGACATAAGATAAGATCAATAAAGACAGTGTTAAAATGTTATAATACCAGGCATCACAAAGGAACCAGCTGTATGTTGACCCATAGCTCAGGGAACACCTGGCACAGAGTGCGTTTGTTTGACTGGTGTTTAAGGTCCTATTCATTGGTATTTTATTTACATGACAAAGGATTGTGTTACTCAAGTTCACTTAGAAATAATGAAAATTGGAGGAATTGGAGGGGAAGCATGGTAAGTCTGAGATTGTTGGAGTTCCCTCTTCCGACTCCCTAATATACCTGGAGTAAAAGGGCTCAAACCTGTGAGTGTAACAACAATAGTATGTGAGAGTATCCACAGAAGGAGAGCCCCATCTACCATAACATACCCTAGCTTCTACTCACACAGACTACAAGAGTAGGCCTGCTGTTGACAACAACAACAACCACATTACAGAAAGGCATACACATGTTAAGTTCTTTATGTACCTGGTGATCCAGAGCTGATGGCAGAATAAACCTTATCTTCAGTAATGATGATCAAGTTATCAGCCAGGTTCGTTTTATTAGCACACAGATTACGGGCAATATGAGGATGGTCTGTGGCTGATAACAACAACAACAAGTTCAGTAACAGCTTCTTACAATGCTCATACACCAGCACTTTGGAGTGGTCCAAACCTGTGGAGAAACAAAAATAGTTTTGTAAATTTAAGCTGCTTTAGATGTATGCATGTAGCTAAGAAGGACAAATTCTGGACAAAAATGAGACCCAATACAGTGACATTCCAAAGGGGTTGTCTTCAGATTGCCCCTTAGCTCTGAGAGCACCACGGCTAAATAAATACTCCCAAAAACTTGGTATAGAGCAGAGCAGCACAAGATTATATCTAAGGTATCTTTTAGAAGCTATATCTAGAAATACAGAGCTGTATCTGCTTAACACCAGGTGGTGTGCTTATATGACAATGATGTCCCCTAACAGTTACACTATCATAACCAGATTTATTGTGTGAAGAGTTTCGTTTTGTTTGGAAATTAATGTTCCTCCACTGTCTAGTAGTGACTATACGACTAGGCTTGAAACACAACTGAGGGCAGGTTTTGTTTCTAATCCGAACTTACCCAGGAAGATGATGTGTAACATGAGTGGGAGATGAGCCGACCAATCAATCTCTAACCCATCTACCACCAATTCTGACAGCAGCATTACTGCTATATTACTCCTACAAACACAAACAAACATGTCTTTTATAAAGAGATGAGATTTCATAAGTGTTATGATATATTTATTTCATTATAATGTTACTGTCTGACTGACTGATGGTGTTAATTGCCACACTCAATGACCACTTGTATAATTTTCTAACAAAAGCCGAATAAACACAGCCATAAAATATTGAATTTTCAGCTTTTCCTTTAATAGTGAAATCATAAGTTACATATCCACACTTCCTGATATGAAAGCTGATATTATCACAATATAACATTGGGTGATACACTTTAACAGTTTGACCAGAACATAGTACAACTCGGTTAACCTCTTTAAGTTAACCCTTTACCTGTCATGTTGTCATGTTCATAAGGCAAGCAAATGACTATTTACTGAACAATATAGGATTCCTTAACATTTAATATGAAAGCATTCTTACTTTAAATATTTAAAATGATTAGTACATGGAAGTCGATCCCTATTCAGACGTAAGTCAAGAACAGCTGGTAGCCTTCTATTAGTAAATACAACTCGGATCTCGACGCGGAAAACCTAAATCCCCAAGACTAAGCCCACTTAGAAATCTTATCAATACCCTCCTGTACGTATTTAACAGCGATGTTGAAGTTTTGGCTAATATACCAAACTGCTTTGTCATCTGTGAACAGACGCCATTAGTAACATTTACTAGTGGAGAAAATTGTATACCTCTCCGAACCTTTACCTATCTGTCTGACAGAAAATTTCGTACCCACGCAAACATCCTTCCACCAATACCTATTCATTTTAATTAAATGAGAAGCCATTCGCTCCAAACCATGTCATATGTCTTCTCGATGCCCAAGAACACACCCACTAAATAATCATGCCTCTGTGACTGATCTGCAAGTAAAGAAGGATCTGTTTTATGTTTTTGATGTTTTCATTGGATCGAGCGCAGCGGTGACGAAAGCAGAGATGACAACGAAACGATGCTTCTGTGTAAAAAAAAAAGTGATGAGAAGTCATGAAAACAAAGCGTTGTTTGGAAAAGGTGTTCGATTTCACATCAGAGTTAGCCTTAAGCAATGCTGTATGGAAGAGAAAGGATCTATTCGACCAAGTTTTAGCATCGGATATCCGTTGTAGATCCCCGAAAACGAAGATCAGTAAACCTTAGCTACAATTTCATGAGATTCAATCTAATAAACTGATATAAGCCCGCTATTCGTCGTTTATCAACGCCCGTCGACGCCGTAGTTACACCGCATAGTGCCCGTCCACGCCGTCATCACGCTGCATAACGATGTATAACGCCGCATAACGCCCGTGTTGCGGGTGTCAACGCCCGCGCACACCGTCGTAGCACACGCAGGCGGGTAGGCCTGAGCCACCCCAGAGGGATGAGATGCCGCTGCCAGGTGTGATGGTGTGTCAGCTATACATATATGTTGGTTGTGGTTAGCTACGGTCAAGAACTCTTAACACACCTCCGCTTTCACTGATTGGTCTGTTCGGCAGTGCTATGGTGGGTCAATATCTCTGCATTTCTATTGGTTAATATCCCAATCCATTTACATTTTTTTTACCCATTAGCCCATGTTATAAGCACACCAATTTCCCATTCGTAGCCTCTCCGGACTAGATATAAGGCATAAACCCTTACTTATCATGTAGTCCGAAGCCAGTCCGCAAAAAAAAAAAACAATTCATTATTTTATTACGCACTACCCTTCCTTATTATGTTATAGCAAATACTTACCAATCAACTGCTCACACTTTACTAATTACATGTACCTGATCGTCCCAAATCGGGGACTCAATCGGTACAATTCTATCGGAACTTATAAGGTTGTATCTAAACGGGAGACCACCATTACAGGTCATGTAACCTGGAATTGACCAATCGTGACCATATCGCATCCAAGCGCACCAAATCGTGCAGAATGTAACGATCGCATCACCTCGTATCCAAAACTGACATTTCAGAGAACTTCCACAATCTGCTACGAATGACCAATCTTCGCATTCGTAACAAATCTCAAGACAGAGGATACCTATAGCAATAGCGTGTCTGCCTACTGTCTCTTTGATGTAACACTCACGGGTTCGAGTCCGTATGTTGCCCTATACGAGTGAGTCCATCCCATTCTGGAAATGTATATCCTAAGCAGGCGATAATAAGTTCCAGTCGAAAGAATATTGGTTACGGCCGTGAGGATATCAGTAACAAAAGGGAGACTTTACGTCCTAATCAGGTGATAATAAGTCCCAATCGAGAGAATATTAGTTCCAGACGGGAGGATATAATAAACAAAAGGAAGACGATAATTCCTAATCGGGAGAAGCTTAGTCTCAATCAGGAATAAGGTAACACAGGGGAGTTTATAAGTCCTAATCGGGAGACTCTAAGTCGTCATAGGGAGTCTATTGTCCCCGTGTTATTTCATGATAATTTATCTCCTAATAAGGAGATATTTTCTCTAAATTAGGACTTATTATCTATTTATTATGACTTATTATCTCCTAACTAGTAGATAATCTGACAACATTTTTTTCACAACATGGCTCCTCTACGCTGCCGTATTATACAGATGGATCCATGTACCGGGTGTTCATCTCAGCGTTAAGTACGATGTAGATATACAGTCCGTTGTAGATATAGATGTCCCCTGAATTATAATGCTGCTATTCGCAGTCGTCCGTGACCCATCACAATGTATTCATTTTTAACCGCCTTGGAAAAAAGGAGCCTTTATATTCTGAGGCAAGGCAGTTAATCGGTGATATATTCCTCAGACACATGGATGTATTGAGACAGTAGAACAACGTGGATCGTATCTTTACTTAAACTGAAGATCACATTCCGGCACTGGTTTTGTATCTGAGTAAAACGGTCGTCTCTGTGCAATGAAAAAGCATGACTTTGAAATGTGAGTATTTAGTTTAAAATCGAAAGTAAAGCTAACTTATCGTATTATAGTTGCTGGCCCTCATATTTATTTAAGCAAATGTATAGATGGACAGAAAACCGACTTTAAAAAGAAGTCCATGAAGGAGCGGTTAGTGAGCATTATTTATAGAGTTGTTCAAATTGGCCGTCAGAAATTTATTTACAGCATCATCTCACGCTATTGATATTCTTTGCTTACCTACGGAATTTGGTTGAAAACCATCCCTGATGATCACAGCGGTAAAAGGAACGGTGTTCAGAAATGTCGATTTTCTGAAAAAGAAAACCCAGGTACCGGTACCGTACTTGTCAACATTATCATAATATCTAGTAGAAGTAAACAGCAAACTAATTGAAACATATATGAAATGAAGACCAGAGGGGGAAAAGACCGTAGTCACACAAAAGCAATTTGCAGAAAATCAGCATTTAGCTTTGAAAGTCGGTGATTTTTAATGGAATTCTATTAAATTATTTTCAGACATTGCTCTTGAAAGACTTTGGTCGTTTTCAGGCGCAACATTATGTACAAGGGAAGGTTTATTCTCCAAGAAGATAGCTAAGGGGGTAATCGCGAAATTCACATTTTGTGACTACTGTCTTTTTCCCCATCTGGTCTTCAAATACGACTTGTATTTGAATGAGAAGAAAGTCGCCACTGCTTTATTGTTGTAAGGGCAAAGTCTCGGTGGGTTAAACATACTTTTTCTGATTTCCGTGGCTATATTCTCCGGCTAATCTCGTAACTAACTTGCTCATGCCATCGGGAGTAGCGATGGTCACTCTGCGTTCCTCGGTCGCTCCCAGTCACTTACCTACATTTGATACATTCTTGATTGTGCTATTTCCTATACAAAATT
>JAVFBW010152604.1:0-12139 GCA_034783835.1 Mopalia ciliata
GTATTATTAAACATATCAGCTGAAAAGTAAACACTTTAACACAACAATAAACATATTAACCGTCAATAAGATTTACAGTGTACCTGGGGCTAATATAAGAGGGATAAGCAACGACATACGCTTACAGGCTAACCACGGGAATCCATGCTGATATCAGCAGAGCTTTGTTGTAGATGACAGACCGAGTAAACACTAGAAATTAAAGTTTTTGGAAAAACTGTGAAACACTCCAAGTAAATAGGCGAACGTTTCGGACAAGCCAGTCATAAAAAACACTGGACTTCCTTTGCTGATTAATCACATATACTTACGTGTTATCAGACCCAAACCCCATGGGTTGCAACGAAAACACACTTCTGCTGAAGATTCAAAACAGAAAATAAACTATGTAGTTTATAATACAGTCAGCTCACGTACACAACGAAATGTAAACAAATGGCCGTCCTTTTAGGAAATGAAGGCATCGTTTATACTTCAAAGCACAAAACCATCGAGCAAACTGCTTGTAGGCCTACTGGACTATTAGCTCCACACTATTACAGTCAAAAGACATATGACCTTAACTTGGTACAAGAAATTTGACAACTGGTCCGCTAAATAATTCACTTGGCGATAGAAACCTCAACTATCGTCCGATCACCGGTTTCCGAAGAACCCCGGATTTTGAACATAACATTACTTTTGCTTGTTTTTCAGTGATTATTTTAATACAGAATGATGTTACAACGTAACAGCAGTATTTCAGCAATAACTTGAAGAAAACAGCATCTCCAGAGAACTGCCTGAAGGTTAATTAAGACGCTTTAAAATCAGTCACGCGACTTTCTTAAGTCTTCGAAAACGGGTCATCGGAGTATACTTTAGTTCAGGAGGACTGGCTTTATCTTCACCTTACCGATATCGTAGTAACACGAAATATCGAGGATGGAGATTTGAACTGATTTGTTCCCGTTGCCTATCCCTCTTATATTAGTCCCATCTTACACGCAAGATTTCTGGGTGAGACCTGTGTAGCTTTGTTATGTTACGAAGGTATTATTTTAGAGTGGAAGCGTGAATAATACCTCGCAACTGTAAGATCTAAGATCCACTGTTTCATTTATTTATGAATGTTAGCCCGTCGATCTTGTATCTAATTGTGAATCGCTAGAGAGAGAAAGATCAACACACAAAACCAGGTATAAATCTAAATATGTATATTTTGAATAAATAAAGAGAGTGTAAATTTAATAACAATAAGTGTACAAGTTTAGATAAGTAGTTTACTCACGTGATATAATCCAATGCTGCCTAAGAATCCGAAATAATTAATTTAGAATGTATCGCCGAAACATAAATTTAGACTACCAAAATACTTAACCAAAGTTAACTGCTGCTCTCTTGAACTCTGCCCTCTAACTGACTAAAATTCATGTATCCAGTTACCAAGAAAACTTTTTAACAAAGAACCATTAAATCTCCGCGGGAAATGGTTACATCCAATCAGCGGAAAGCAGCAGATATTTGATTGGTCAATAAAAGTAAACAACTTTACCTATTACGTGATACTCAAACCGAAATTACTGTCATATATCCAAGCAACTCCACAACAGTAACCAACAAAAGTGATTTTTAAAGCAAACGGAGAAATTTAATTCATTCACCAATAAAGAGTAACAAGAAGTTTTGTAGCAATTTTATACCATGATGCCAGAAGTCAACATAACAAACATTATTTAACCTGTGTGGTAGTCGTTTTCACATAAGTAAAATAAAAAGCCTAGTAGAACTTTTTGTGCATATGTGAAATAAAACCATCCGAGAAAAAATTACAGATTTACTCCTCAAAGCCTCCATTTGTCTGAATAAATTTGCGCCAAAACCAAATCTGATCAGAATCAACTCTACTCTCTGTTTTTCGTTGCGTAGTTGTAATTTTCTGGCGAAGAAACGACAAATCAGGGCAACTATGACAGAGCTTGGACCACCTCCTGAATTGATCAAGCAACGGCCCACAAAATGTCTTCTACATGTGCACGCAACAGTTGTAGCATCCACTACAGATATTTTATTATAGGCCTATATAAGCGAACTAAATAAATAATTTCGGAAGGTTGTAGGCAAAAATGACAACACTTGGAAAAGGAGCCAAAACAAAAAATGAGATGTTATTCACATTACATACATAGATGAAAAGACGCTACTGTCCTAAAGCTGACAAATTCATAATATTTTTCCTTATTTTCGAGAAGTTTATTTTACAATAAAATAAAGACGAATAAGAATATAAGCCAGCCACCTGGTATAATATTCACTCTTTATTTTTTAATCTGTAATTGACATTTTTCAGAACATAAAGTATGGCTTTGTATTTCAACCTTTGTAAGACTGTTAAATCTTTTTCACATAACATATGTAAAATAGTTTTTTATTTGAATTTACTTATGTGAATATGAACGTCACATATGTTGAAAAGAATTTTACATACGTTAAAAACAATTTTACATACGTTGAAAAACAATTTTACATATGTTAAAAACAATTTTACATATGTTGAAAACAACTTTACATATAGAAATACTTTCTTTATTTCACATATGTGAAATTGTTTGGCACATAAGGGAAATATTTTTAACATAACTGAAAAAGAGTGATGTATTTCGAGACTTTTATGCCTCTTTTAAAACTCATAATCAAAATGGGGTTTCTTATTTCACACGAAAAAACAAATATCACAAAAAATGCAATGCTGTCTTTACTTATAGCACTGGAGGAAAATTAGCTTGCCAAAATTACCAAAATACTGCACATCGTGGTTGTGATAGTGTCAATTATTGTTGGCATATGCACCGTCATATAAGTAGAATACCCCTAAGCACGCGCGAAATATGGGACTTACCTCGTCTCCCACCTTACAACCCCTAAGGTAAATACCCACAGAAATACTATACAAAGGAATAGCCTATATTTTCTGTTTCTCTCGAACTATCACTAAATCTAAATGTTAGTCATCACGAGTACGCAAAGGTTAATATTGTGAAAGTGCATCAATATGCTGTCTTTATTATAAATGCTTTAATACTGTAAGTCAAAGAACTCTCAGTAAATACACCTTAAACTGTACATATAATTCAATGCGAATATCAAGTCAATTGTATAAACATTTGACTGAAATTTAATATGTAGTTCACTTGCAATGTGCCTTGATAAATATTGTTTACATAGGCCGATCGATATTTACCGCCATTTGGTCTGCTCAGAAAATAATCTCTGCTGCAAGATATAACACAAATTTATAAATAATCTCTCGTCCGACCAATTTTGTCAAAATATACAATCACCTGTATTTCTTCACGTAACACGGACACCTTCTCTAAGTTCATGCTTAGTTTTTTATTCACATAATGTAAGGAAGACGGAACTGTATATGCAGCTGTGGTGACGATATAGGCCAACGCCAGCTTTCCTACTTAACATAAAATAGGGCGTGGTTAAGTAAATATGATTTCACATTAACAAAGTCCCGTTAACTCTAGTTATTATTTTGCAATACGCCTAAGAGTGTTTTGTAATATAGTTAGACTAACTACATAAAAATATAGTTTGGCAGTTCTTTTTCTTCTCCAAGGCGGTATAGGTTTTGTTATTTATTGGAAAAGAGACAGTCTTCATTAAGGCCTGAACTTATTTGGTTTTCTGAATCTTAAACAGGTAAGAGATAATCCCGTGAAAAGATTTATCATTTGTTAATACGAGATACAACGGTCGCATTGCGTTCCTTCGATACTGTACGTAGCCATGGAAAAGACATCTCCTCAAAACAGTTGATTGCCAGCCATTGGTGTTTGCACAATACAGTCACGTGATGATCGCACAGCTATATCTCACAACATTTAATTAAACAGTATTTTAACAGTATTTTTCTAAAAGACACAAAACACTATTAATATCTGCATGTACGTTATAATAGGTATGTATCGATTTATGTAAAACAAAACCAAAGGTAATGGCAACTTCTTTTGGACTTATGAAGTTATATTGCTCGAGATGGAGAGTAAATAATATTTAACCGCATGTACCGTATGGACCTCTGAGAAGGTATGATATCATTTACCGATCATCTGTGTCCGCGAACCTACTTATTTAACTCTGCGTAAGGCATGTACACATATCTATATAGACACGTACGGTTTTAATGAAATTCGAACGAGGATATAACTTGAGAATATGCATGGAATGTTGACCGCCTTTACAGGTTTAGTTAACATGCCTTTAATTAGCACAATAGATAGGGCTAATTCCTCCCTCTTGTCCCTGCGTCCCGCCTATCTAAACCCATGGTGAGAGATGAAAATCGATAGGCCGCTATGGCCGGCCTCAAAAAAACTATTTCTGATTTTTCTGTGATTTTTTCTAGATACACTGAAACAATTGATTAGTATTTTACCTACCTGCAATATTTCTTTTTTGACGGGTTTCAATTTTATTATTAAAAAGGGAGATAACTGATACGTGTCAACTCGAGAGAGAAACTCAAATAAAACTTTATTTAAACGTCAGAAAAGAAAGAAGATGTTTGATCATTGTGACAAAATCGGATACATGTTTTAAGAATCCGGCGATAGCGCGCGGCGGATCAATTTCCAATTTTCACCATGGGTTGAGATAGGCCGGACGCAGGGCTAAGACGGAGGAATTTAGGCCTATCCCTATACATTGTGCTAGGTTAAGGTAGGAAATTTGTCGGCCGCTATCGCCAGCATCTAAAAACTTTAATCTTATTTTTCTCTTATCTTTTTTGGATACAAAAGTCACAATAATCTAGCCAATTCTTTCTTTCCTGACGTTCAAATAAAGTTTTATTGGAGTTTCTCGCCAGAGTTGACACGTATAAGTTATCTCCCTTTGCAAAAATAAAATTAAAAACCGTCAGAAAATAAATATTGCCAGTAGGTCAAATTCTAGTCATTGTTTTCAGAGTATCCAAAAAACAACAACAACAAATATCAGAGAAAAAAACCCCATATGTTTTGAGAGGCCGGCCATAGCGGCGTATCAATTTCCAACTTTCACCACAGGAGGAATTAGCCCTATACATTGTGCTATTAAATACCTGGCTTAATTCAACCATGGAGCTATAAAGCTATATAGCTCCATGATTCAATACACTGAACATTTACATGTATCAAGTCTGGTGACAAATAAAACGGTCATCAAAATAGGTTTCCAAGACACGAACAAATGTCTGACTTAATTCCACTATGCAAAATAGGTATACAATGCAGAGATGTTACTATAACAAATGGCACTATATATGTAATTGATTACTTGATTGTTTGGTGATTTCGCTGTGCTTGAGGGTATTTCACTTATATGACAGAGATGTAATTCAACAATGATCGTCACTGGCACAACCAAGATGTGAAGCATTTCCATCATGTTAGAAAGTTAATTTTCCTCCAGTGCTAAGTAAAGAAAGCATTGATACTTTTCAAACAAACTGCCCTCAGCCAGAAGGGTGTACCTGACTGAAGTACATTTATAATTGGATGAAAAATATTGAATGGTTCTCATGTTAGATTACAGTTTGTTTATTTGTTTGATTGGTGTTAAACGTAGCACTCAAGGGTATTTAAATTATATGAAGACGCATTGTCCACTTCACAGGGTCTTATTACAAGAGGAAACCTCGTAAAAACGTCCCCAGCGATTGCCGGAGCCAGAACTTGTGACTCGCTCATATACCTGATTAGCGACAGGCACTCAGTCAGGTGAACAGTAAATCCAAGCAGGTTCAGCTTAGGAAGAGACCACTAAGCCCACTATCAGATTCCAGAAAAGAGAGTACAGCTAGTGTAGAAAATTGCTATTTGCCAGTTGGCATTGTACGTTGCTGTGGAACATAAATATAGCAAAAGGCATCAATAAAGTGCTTGATTGATTTGTTTGTTTGTTTGATTGGTGTTTAACGTCGTACTCAAGGGTATTTCACTTATATGACGACGGGTTGTCTACTTCACACTGTACACAGCCTTATTACGGTGGAAAATCGTGAGGAAACCTCGTAAAAACCACCCCCGCGATTGCCGGAGCCACAACATGTGACTCGCTCATATACCTGATGGTCGAAAGGCGGACTCGAACCCGTTAACGGTAAATCGAAGCATGTTCAGCTCATGAAGCGCACTCGCTACCACTAAGCCACGGCCGCAGGCCCGACCATGGATTGATCTATGTGCAACAAATCATGATTAATAATAATAAAAGCTTTTGACCAGGATGGATCCTAAACTAATCCATCATGAACAAATACTCTTTGACAAGGAATAGATCCACAACTAACCAATCATGTAGTACAACTCTTTGACCAGAGGTGGATCCACTACTAACCCATCTTGATGAAACAATCTTTGGAAAGGATGGATCAACAACTGACCCATCATGGACAAACACTTCTTAAACATATTTTGGATTAATAAAATAAACATGTGCACAGCTTTATTGTATCCAAATTTCACTCTACCCAGTATCTGTCCACAACTGACCGTGTCATCCTTAATTCATAGTGTACAAAGGATACAACTCTACCAAGTATAATATCCCCTGGTCGAAAACTCTTGTACAACTCCACCTAAAACAGAGGACAGGTAATATATATAATAATGTTTGAAATCTTGCCCACCTAACAAGATGAATGATACTTGAGTTGTGTCTGTTCATTTTCAAATTAGAGTTCTCTGGAGGTCTGTTTTGTTTGTTTGATTTGCATTTCACTTAAATGACGGATTGTCGGACATTGTCCACTTCACGCTATTCCTATCTCACATATGATGGAAAACCGGAAGGAAACCTCAAAAACCCAAACCCACCCATCACTTTCCCAATCAAAATATGAACAATCGTTTAAACCCAGACAAAAAATGCTCCAATATTGTGTAGACAATTTCTCAGCGAGCACACATGACCAAACGCATGTGGTTTACTGGTGATATACTTGGGAACTGATGGAGCCAATATATAACTGAATGAAACTTCCATAAAAGCATGTGAATGCCAAGTGTATTGTCCACTCATAGAAGCACTTGAACAGACTTTACAGATGGGGAAATCATGTTTACGACTTGTAGCAGTGCTCTTGAATGCTTTTCATATTAAGTACGAGTAATAAATACAGCACGAATGGTGACCATGAGGATTCCTGAACGCAGCATAATGTTTGGAGAATGGAACTGCCATAAAACCATGTGATTACCACGTGATTAATTCTTCATGAATGTAACACATGTAAAACCATGTAAATACCACATGGTTATTTTTTCCATGAATGTAATCAACGGTAATCACCTGTGTCGCCTGTGCAGGTTTGGTGCACAAGACATTTTCTGATCATAAAATTATTTGCCTTTATCCCTTTTGGACAATTCTGAAATCTTGGTTCTACCCATTGGTTCATTTCCAATGTCAAAGTCATTGTAAAGCATGACTGTGATGATAGATTATCATCCAACCCATCTAATCCAACCCGTCAACACTTTTAAACTGCTGACCCAAAACACCCAGTGTCTATGTTAGTATATAAGATCTTCTTTCTCTATTCAAGCGTGTCAAGTTGAATGATGTGCTGGCTTCACTCTGTGTGTGTGTGTGTGTGTTGAAGACATGAAAAATAGGATGTGATAAAAAAAAAGTGTACAATTCTTTGTATATCTCATGGCAACATACTGTGCACATAGGGTCTGTATATCACATGGAAATATCACATGCTAATGATGTGTAAAATTCATGTGTATATAACATTGTCAGCTGGGTTCCAGTTTGTTATAAACTAACTAGTAAATTGTAGATAAATCAACATCCAGAACTGAAAATCGATGTTCTGCTATGTTGCAACAATTTAAAATTAGGAGGCACTATTCAACTATATCAGTGAAAGAAGTTCTTGAAAGAAGAAATACAGCCAATCATGTCCTTACCTTATCTTTCTCTGTGGCCCGCACATCTTCTTTCCTGAGTAAATTATTAAATTAAACTTTATTAATATACATAAATAAAAAGTATTACAATCCTGGACAAATCGCATTTTTTAAAAACTTTTTGAGAACAATTTTTGTCTATAATAAAAGCTTTATTTATTGAGTCTGAAAAATAGTCATTCAACAGATTGTTGATCTTCATTCACCCAAACACACCTTTTATACGCCCGCTTTCAAATAAAGTGGACGTATTATGTTATAGTGCTGTCTGTCCGTCCGTCCATCTGTCCACACCTCCTTGTCCGGGCCATAACTTTTAAACAAAAACTTTGAAGAAGCTTATACTTTGCACAAATGTTCCTGGTAGCTAGGGGATGTGTCATGACCTATATCCAAGGTCATTGGGTAAAGGTCAAGGTCACCATCTCCATTTTATTAAAAACCTTGTCCAGCCCATAACTTTTAAACAAAAACTTTTATTGTTTGTTTGATTGGTGTTTAACTTCGTACTCAAGGGTATTTCACTTATATGACGATGGACACAAATATAGAACTTCACAAACAAATCTGCTCCAGGTTACCCTTTAGCTCTGCGAACACCAGGGCAACAGAAAGCAACCTCTGTTCTCGCCTCTTATGATCGACCGAGGAAGTCGAGGTAGGATTCTGCAGGGCCATGGCCCACCCGCTCCCTCACGGGGCGTTTGTATATTTAATAAGAACAATCCTAATACTCAGTTCTGTTACAGGAAAATGGTGCTAACACCTAATTTTTCTTGTGGTGGTGGGGGGTGGGCGCAATTGGTATCTGCTCCCCATTTTCTACGTTCTTGAATAAAAGAATTACATGTATGCTTCATATTCACTTGTTTTGTTTAATCTATTTTGAAGGTTTATAGTTAACGTTGTCTCCATATTTAATGAAATTTTTATGCATTATTAATTATTTTTCCAATTGTCATTGTGAAGCGAGGCTTCTATTTATAATTATTCTAATCCGTTTGAAGAGAAATGGCCACCATGTAGAGCCAGTCCTGGAATCAAGTCCCAACTTCACGTGTGTAATAATTTCCCCTGTGGTTTATGGAGACTCTGCTGGTTGAAGAACATATTAGAAGTCAGTTTTCCTCATCTTGACACTCTCATTATAACTAACTGACAGCTTAATTAACATACATAATAGAAGATGAAAACGTCGGAGAAAAACATGTCCTTTTACATTAAGATAAAAAATAAAGGAAACATCATTTGGCCTTTTTGTTCTACCAGCATGAGACTTGAGTATATGTAATGCTCCCGAGTAATTAAGGGGTGGTATGTTCCAAGCATAGCTTTTATTGCTTTATCAGGCAGTGTGGGAACATTTTTTTTCAAACAAAATAAAACATATTATATTGGGTTTTTTTGGTGTTACTATTTACTGTAGTAGTACATGTAGCCGTCCATCACATTTATATATAAGGAAAGCCTTATAAGTGACAGTGTTTTTCACTAAAACAATTGTGAACATTAATGTTGATGAAACAAAAATTCTGCTATGGATTAGAGCGGCCAACTATAATGTGAGTGCCATTAGATAGCAGCTCATACATGTCCCCAATACCTGGAAAATATTTCTCTCACGGTCATTGGGTTAAAGATTATTTTGTAATCATGCTGGTTGAAAAAACACAAATCCTTATAGGCTTTCCTTTGAAAACAAAACCAAATCAGAAATGCTTAGAAAGGGCAGCTTATTGGATTGAAGCTCTTCAAATGTGTATCCATTGGGTTTTGATTGGGAACTATGTAAATGGTCTAGACGAGATTCATACATTTTGAATTCCAATATAATGAACAACCGAACACCGGGTGCGCAAGTCATATGAAAAACTTGTACCTTAATTGTCTTCTCTCTCACAAAGACCATTTATAGCATACAAAAGAAAAAGGACCTGTTAGTGAAGGGGAACTTCGCTATGGATCACACAAGTAGTCACTCTCAATGATTCTTATTAGCAGATATATTCATTTGTCAATTTCTATTTCTTTGAAATACCAGTTTACAGGTTGATTGATTATAAACCAATTATGAATGCTGAAGATCTTGTTTGTTACATATCTATCACAAACTTTCTATAACATGTCCATGGTCATATTTAAGACATTCCCAAATGGTTCATATCTACAAAACGTATAAAAAATAGTCCAATATTCACTGAACGATTTGCAAATTTGTCATTAAAAAATTGGTTGTAGATGTGGAGAAATTGGGATTCGAACATCTGACTTTCATTAAGAGTTAGCTGTGATTTTTCAATTGATGTCACCAGAGGAATTCGCCAAGTGACTGGTATCTACAGAAACCTGACCGCCATTTTGTTATTTTTTCATTATCCAACAATTCTTCGTATATCTCAGGTATGGAGTCGTCATTATCCTTCACGGCATCATCATTATCCGACACAGATTGTTCCGAATGGAGTTTCCCCTGCCTACGTCACAGCTTAAATAACTTGTATGAAAGGTTGCAAGTTTGTAAATGAATAAAACAAATTCTAAGCGTCAGAAAAATACAGGATTTATTTTACAGATAATTTATAGTATTATATTAATTCAGTCACTTTTAATCGGATTTAAAACCCATTTGGGAATACCGTTAAAGCATCTCACAAGTTGTCTGATTATTCAAAACAACTCAAGATTAAAGTCCATTGAAATACTTGTCTCTGAAAGTTTATCTTGACATCCCTGTGACAGTATGAATAATTTTTAGAAATATCCCTATAACTTCTAGCAGTTGGGACAGAAAAATAGGCTTTACCACAGGGGGGTCTTACATGTTATTTCTGTGGCCTGTCCCAAAATTAGAGTGTCCTAACTTATAGAAGTTATAGGGTCCTATCCAGCCATAATTGCTTACTAAATGCCATTCCCATTGAAGGTGTTCATGTCTCTAAGTTAGTTGAATACTTGAATAATCTGCTATACCTGTAAGTTACTGTAATTATATCATGTATGAGTCGATTGACTAAAAAAAACCCCATCATATTTGGGCTATGAGCCTGAAATAAAGAATTATTATTATTATTATTAATAATCCAAGTCCGACAGCTCCCGTTCTTTCAGCACAAAAAAGGGAGATCATTCCCATTTTATTTTGCGTAAAGAAAAGAAAGAAATAATCCGTAAGTTCTTTTGAACTCATTATAAAACTGGGTTTATCATTAATGAAATATTTAGAATGACTTATTGAATGACACATGGCAAGTGCCTGGATAAACATGGTGCAGAGGTAATGAATTCAAACAATTCATGTAATCCCCGAGTTATAAACACGAGGTTCTGTTGTCTTTATAGCAGTTATTTATATCGACTGACATTGTACTAATAAACCGATCTCTTATTATATTGTTTACTAGTTTATAGCCTATAATCTATATTTTACTGCCTCCAAAAAAACCGGTTTGGTAGCCCTCACCAACCAGGCTCCTTATTGGGGCATCTGTGGTCTGGGCACTCGCCCACATCTCGTCCATGACCTTCCCGTTTATGAAACGTTTCACCACCAGCACCGTTTCCATTAAAGTAAATCTCTGATCCATTCAGCCTTGAGTGATGTCTTACCGTTCTAATGTTCCTGTGGCAACGTTATATGTCAGGTTACGTATCAACACCATACAAGCCCCTTTTTCCAAGGAAGGTAGTAGGCTAGTAGCAGCACTGTGCTGTTATCGATATGGGCGTCGAATGAATCTTTTTAGGCAGCTTCCCGCCTCGAAATCATGTCCATAGGTCTTTAGTGGGTAACAGTAATTTCTGATAGATT
Source organism: Mopalia ciliata (assembly GCA_034783835.1). Classification (NCBI taxonomy): domain Eukaryota; kingdom Metazoa; phylum Mollusca; class Polyplacophora; order Chitonida; family Mopaliidae; genus Mopalia; species Mopalia ciliata. Next base: position 11,761 of record JAVFBW010152604.1, read on the forward strand.
GTCGTCGATATTTCACTTCGTATACTGCCCTTTTTGTTCGATGAATACAATTTTGAATTTCAAAATTGTCGCCACATTTGGTGTTTGCGCGATGTATTTAGAATGGAAAGTTGTTAGCTGGATATTGAAAACTTGTTACCGTATGTAAAATAGCGACGACAAATTATCAGACTTGTTACCGAGACGTTATGACCTCAAGCACCTATGGATATGATTTTCAGGCTGAGAGCTGACTGGAAGAAAACTGGGAAGTTAAAACGTCATTATAGAGTCCTTCACTGGGCAATAAATCGGGACATTAAAAAAGGAATTGCATTGATCTAAAGCTAATGGACACATCATAGTCCCGGTGTATATATATACAGCAGTAATTTTCCTG
>JAVFBW010152615.1:0-12139 GCA_034783835.1 Mopalia ciliata
CCCCCCCCCCCCCCCCCCCCCCCCCCCCCCCCCCCCCCCCCCCCCCCCCCCCCCCCCCCCCAGCCAAAAATTGTTTAATAGTATTTTAACGATTGCCGTAAATCAGTCAACCATAAACGGATATAGATATGATTTAAAGAAAAATTAAAGACGAAGGAACATATTCCAACATTAATTGTTGCAAATACAATTTTGATAAGTAAAATAAGCTCATCAAAAGAAAATATTCACAAAATTCATTCATAGAATTTATAGTTTTTTAATCATTAGATAGATAGATATAATACAATTATTAATAGTTTCATATTCCTGTCTGATATATTACTTAGGTAATGGCATCCTAAAAGTACCTCTATAAGTATTCAATTCGCGTGACGCTCATGTCGGTATCACAATGCCACTGATTGATAGCATGCGCTTTTGTACTTATCTTCTACTAAATAATAGATTTTGAGAAACTGCTCTGTAAGACATCGATTAGGCCAGTCTGGTCAGCCATTAGTACACGATAAACTGATGGAATCCGATGCATAAATCATCTGTAGTAAATGAATAATTGAAGGAAGACAGACTAAGTGCTGTGGGAGATAGCAAAGGGTCTAGACTTCTTTATACAACGTCATACAATGCTGTTAACTGTTCCATAACGAAACATTAAAACTAGAGTAGACATGATTAACAGCATATTTGTCAGCCGAATGTTTTTTTAAAAATGAGAAGTGCAATTTATTATAAAATTGTCAATTATACTGCTACAATGAATGGGCAATAGTTTCAATTGTTATTCTCTTACTACATTTTATATTTCCTGGACTCATTGGCCGTATTGTATGTCTGTAAAATTCAATATTAAATATAACATATTTAAAGAGAATCGAAAGGTGAATGTGATCCGATTAATCACTGCCAGTAACACTCGACAATGGGTAGTATATCATGTCATCTGATTCGCAATATTTCACCTATGTCACTCCTCTTCCGGGAACCCCAATGCTCTTTTTAGTTCAAATTAAAATTATTCCCATTCCCCTTGCCAGTCGTGCAGCAGCGCCAAACAACAACGCAAAATACTGGTTTCGACGATCGGTTTGAAGAACATAGCGACAGAGTTGGATGGCTCCATAAAAAATGGAATCACCTTTTGATTTAAGAATAATTAAATTTGTGGGTAACTTAAACAAAGAACTATCGCCATCTTACCTTCATGACTTGGGCATAGACCACTAAGTCACAAACTCATCTTCTCTAGCCAAGGGTTACTATTCCGAGCTACTCTACATTCCAGCCCTTTGAGGATAATTCATGTATAATGGGACTCGGCTTCCAAGCAATCGATTTGGGTGCTGAGAAACTTCTACACATCCAATCAGATGTTGTGTTATTAGAAGACTTGGGCAGTGAAAATTGAGGCGAATGTAACTGTTAACTGCGAGAGTCAACTAAAACCTTGATCGTTTTATCCGCCAGATGGCGTAGCTGAAACTCTCATTGTATATTAAATATCTGCCGAGGGTTGAAATGCAGGGTAGCTCGGAATAGTAACCCTCGGCTAGAGAAGATGTCATAAACCATGCTCAGTTTAAATGTAGTGATATTTGGTAATTACCAAAAATTGTGCGGAAGTTGCCAGGCAAATTACAGCAGTAAAAATACACTGGGATTATTCTATGACGTCGTTCGGCTATAGATCACTGCATTTTCCTTTTTAAAGATACAAATTTGTTTATTCGTAAATCAAAATTTGTTTCCATTTTTATGAAGAGCTCTGCCTCTTGAACTCCTGCTAAGAGTTTGATTACTCAAGCTTATCCCCAAGTTGCAATCTGTGTTGGTTATAAAATGTACTAGATTATCCTGGTTTATGACCAAGCGTATATACGCAATGACATGGAGGCAAGATGGCGCAGTTTTAATCAAATGCTACTGTGCAAAAGTACAACAAAATGTGAAAATAAAATTCAACGCCGCTAAGATTTTTTTTTTTTAAATGTTCAACGGCTTATCTTTATAAAGAAGAACTTGACAAACGTGTTTTCCCGTTGCCCTAGTGCTCTCAGGGCTAGAAGGGAACAGGGATCCGGTCTGTTTGTGATGATTTTGAATTGCGTTCTGTGGTTGCCATGTATTTGTCCGTATTGTCTTTGCTTGTTGTCAATGGCGGCGATGGGTGACTCCTTCACCCATTGTACTAACACGCAGACATGTGAGTGAAATAACCTTAAGTGCGGCGTTAAACTCCTATCAAATAAACAATCAAATTAAAAGATATATCGATCATATATGCATGGTGGCACAAACCTATCTAATTCACCAACTCATTTGCGATATCAGTATTAAGATTATATTTTTTTTATTTTTTTTTATATATATATATATATATTTATTTTAATTTATTTATTTATTTATTTATTTATTATAACAGAATAACTAATTTGTTTTGCTAGGTCAGATTAAGTAAAGTTAGGGTTTAGTACCCCACAGTTTTCAATTTCATATGATATATCTTAATAAATCCCAATACATGTATGCCCCCTGCATGATATGTCTGGGACTCTTATCTGGGGACATCAACGATTGGGTTAACAACAACTAACGTGTGGTCGACTTTTACGTACCCCAGGTCGTTTGCGGTATCAGTTTGTTGACTGACCATCCACACGTTTGCAAAGATAAACAATGTCATAAAATAGTCGTTAACTTTCTATGCCGTAATGATTAATTTTCATATAAGGTTGTGTGTGTTGGCCTTGACATAAGGACTCCTATTGTTATATTTCTAACGACTGAAATAGCTTATAAACTTTAATGTAGGATTTCTTATGTCTGGGTCCCCATTGTCAATAGTCTACATACATTACATATAAATACTTTGAACTATGACATTTTTATTGATATGGAAAAAAGTTCTTCAATAAACATTTTTTTCCCACTCGGCGAAATACGAAATACTCGGTGAAATATAAAATACCAGTAGATGGAATCAAACTGGCCAACAAAATGAATCACTACTAGTGAAACGAACGAAATCCCTCATCTCTTGTACAATAAATCATATGGCACTGTGAAAGACCACTGAAAGTCACAATGCCGTTGAGACTGGGTAATTGCTGGGTAACGGATAGACTTCTGGTATTATGTAAGTTAACACATTTGGCCTTGACATGATATCTTCAGTGTATATTTATGACGAATGCCCCATATCGACTCCCCATTTTATTAGGAACTGTTGAGGTTTCCTAAATAAGACATACATGCTTACCGTGACAATTTCCACAGGGAAAAATAATTGATTTATTGTTTGTTTGTTTGTTTGATCGGTGTTTAACGTCGTAGTCAAGTGTATTTCACTTATATGACGACGGATTGTGCACTTCCCACTGTACACAGCCTTATTACGGTGGAAAACCGGGAGGAAACCTCGTAAAAACCACCCCCGCGATTGCCGGAGCCACAACATGTGACTCGCTCATATACCCGATGTTTGAAAGGCGGACTTCGAACCCGTGAACGGTTAATCGAAGCATGTTTGGTTCAGGAAGCGCACTCGCTACCACTGAGCCACGGCCGCGGGCGAAAAATAATTGAGGGGAGGGAAGGAGGTAGGAATAAAATTCTTCACCGAGGCCTTGAATTTTAGGACGTTGCTACTCTGGCTTTGTTATTTCTCATGGCATCAAAGTTATTACGATCTATTCAAGACAACTCCAAACATTTTTAGTTCCTCATGAACGATAGCTGTTTGTTGCAATGAATATCAATAAAATCTTCATTTCAGTTCTTATGTCAGGATTAAGTTACCTGTCTGTGAGGAATGTTTTTACTCTCTGTCTGATATTACCTTTAGTATGTACGCAAATTTGAGCAAATTAATGTACTTGGGGTGTAATTGTAGATCAAAAAAAGGTTCATTTGCTTGTTTGATTAGGGTTTTACGCCCTACTTAAGGTTATTTTGCCCACATCACCTCCACCAGAAACCAACCCACGCCACTGGCAACAAACAAGGACAAGAAACAAGACAATAAAAGGACATTACAAAACATAACAGGACGTCACAAACATATCGGCTTCCTGTTACCCCTTAGCTCTAAGAGCACCAGGGCAACAGGAAGTTCCATACAACCCGCCGCAATGTAGAGAGGTATAGGTAATATTCTTGGGATTGTATATACGTGCGTGTGTAGGCCTACTGCGGTTACATAATGACTCTTCTAGACAGAATTAATAATATTTCAATAAATTCCAGCTTAATCAGAAACACAAAAAAATACAAATTTAGCTGACCAATGGAATTGTCTTTTAATCAACAAAGATGTTGCAATAAAAACCTGAATACCTACTTTCAACAATGGGTAAAAGGCTTCAAGAGTATCAATTATTTTTCATTAGTTAACGAATGCACCACCGCTTACCACACCCACCCATCCCACTCCCACGTACCACAGTTCCAGTATTAAACACAGTAAGCCTACTTCACCAGGTGTGTGAGTAGAATTCATTAAATGAGTGCATATCCAAGCTCATCTCCCAACCTTACTCATTATGCTTTATAAGCATACAGAATGTGTGTTTAGTCTACTTCTTGTAAGCAATTATATGAACAATTTTCTGCTGTGGGTTAGTCTACTTCTCGTATGCAATTATATGAACAATTTTCTTTCATAACTGGAATGTATGAACACCTGTTTTGTTTTACTGGTTGACATTTCCCTGATGATGGCTACACAAGAAGTGGAAATATAGAATGAGAAAATAGGACTTCAATATTCGGAGATGTATTTATTTTATATTATCACTGGTTTTTGAGTCTCATTGTTTTGTTGTTTTTTAGTTGTCCTTTTTATTGTTATAGTAATCTAAACATTAACTAATATACTTAAACTATTTTTTAAAAAGTTAATGTTTTTTATCCCGATCTGAAGAAAAAAAGCTGACGTTACCCTTTTAAACAAAAAGTTGCAATCCATATATTTCTTACATCTGTCACTGCAGGGGTATGAAGCAAACTGAAGTCTTTGTTGTACTCGCATAGAAAATGTATTATCTACGGTGAACATATTTTTCTGTTAATAGCGAAAACGAAATAGTTTGATTAACCCGAACTAGAATAGAAGTAAAATTCCCTTTCATTAGTGGATCATGACTTTACAAAATTAAGTAGGCGTGTTACTATAAAAGTAACTTATGACGTCAGAGTTTTTTTACTGGTCGGAAACAATTCCATTGTAAATAGGTCCTAACCACTTTAGAACAGGGAAGCGATACTGTCTGTTTTTATCGACATTCAGAACTTCAACAAACTCAAACTGAATTTATTCAATTAAATACAATATCTCGGACAAGCGGTCAAGAAAATAAATGTTTTAGAAAAACACATAACGCAATATGTTATAACTTGTACATATTGTCTTTGCACAACTTCCATGCCATTATTATCGCTTTTGTAACAATAGGGCAATTTAAGCAAGGGGTTTTAATGGTGGAGAGCAATGCGATATGCTCATAAAACAGAAGGGTTTATTTCTTGTTGGAGATGATAAACGATGTGTTCAGCAAACTGGATTATACAGTATGCGCAAACATGGGAGTTCGCATCACTCCCAGTTTGAATAAAAACTGCATGGGAGATATTTGTTTTGATTATCAGAACACTAATGACCACATGTATTTCTAATCGCCATATCGATTTAGTTCGCGTAAGAATAATGTTGTAGGTGATAAGATTGTGTCATTTGTTCTGTTCATTTACTCCTACTTATCTTACATATGTAGAATATGTCTGCATATGTTTATAAATTTAATAGCTATAAACAAAGTGAACAATCACACACAAATGTCAGCTTTGTTTGTTTATTTGATTGATTAAGGGTATTTCACTTATATGATCACGGATTGTCTACTTCACACTGTACACCGCCTTATTACGGTAAAAAAAACGGGATGAAACCTCCACGGCCGCGGGGCCCACAAATGTTAGCAGAAAAACATGGTAGTTTTAATACTGGACACTGAATAGTGTAATTTGTGTTTAGCAGCCGGTTAAGCAGGCTAATTGATCTGCTTATCGGTTTACTGAGTGGCTTATAGTGTGATTAAAGGAGAGTCAGTTAATTACGTTGAAAAGACAATTAAAGGACACGAAAACAATCCATTTCAGACAAGAACCACCTTTTTCATCCAGTCACGCTAACAAATAGTTATGCTCACTTAATAGCTTTTGTCTGTCTATTTTGTGTTATATGTTGTGAACCTGAGGGAGGTGTTAGTCTGATAACGATCACGATTATCAAACTTTACTATAGTGTTGTAGTGGGCGTTTGAAGGAAGCTTTATTTTGCCCTAGTTCTCTCAGAGCTATCGGGCAACAGGAAGTCGATATGTTTGTCATGGCGTTGCATTGCGTCCTTGGTTGTTGTAGCTGCAATACATTGGTCTAGTGTGCCTGTTTGGGAGGGAAATAGCCTTTAGCACGGCACAAAACATCAATCAAATACATCTACTGTTGGGTTTTTTATATGTTCGTTAAATTCTTTAGTTTCTGTTATAGCTGAGAGCGCAATACATTCAAATGAATACCGTTAGGCCAATTATACTACGACACAGAAATCTGTTCGTTTTTTTTTTTTTTACATATACTGATGAAAGCGTTAGTTGGTTTCCATTCTTGTAGTAGCTTCAAAGGAAAAACTTGAATCAATGAATCTTAGATTTTAATAACCTTACAAAAGAGAGTTTACTTCCTGTTCAATGCTTGCTGATAATTAAAATGAAAGTAAATATCCCTTTCCTCAGTGTGAAAATTTTATATTTTAATTTTCGCAACAATACACAATATCTTTCCCGGTATTTTCTGGTGGATTTTATGGGCAAAAACAATAGATAATTGCCAAAAAACTCTTTCCAACTAGTTTTAGGTTTTGTTTCCTCATTCGAAAGGACTTGGGAACAAAGGGCCTATATTAAGACAAGTGTTCCAATCAGTTAAGCAACTAACAATCTGAACGTCTTATTCGGTGAATGGAGGATATACACTTAATTTAATTTTAATCTTATTTTATTCAATGGATTAATATTCAATCTTCCCGCCAACAACCATTAATACTTTCAATGCCATATTCACAGCTATTGAACAGGTCGGCGGCTTGAATACAACAATTAATCAAATCAAACCAACTTCATCCCAACCTACTGACTTGGTTTGATAGAGTAGTCGTCATAAATCAAATCTGCTTCTGGGTAAAATACCATGTTTTGATTATAAAACATTTAAGGGCACTTGCCAACACATTCTCTTCCTTGACTACATATTCTGAGACGCACAATTTCAGCTTTCGTGCAAATCGTCCAAAAACATGTAGCCTTTGTGGCCTAATCACATTATAGAAGTTCGATATACGTGATAAGCGAAATCAGTGCGTTAAGCCAAATAAAAATAACCTGTTCTCATGACCTGTATATTTCCTATCGCAGATAACAAACTGGTCACAATAAAGATCCACCGACACAGAATTATTCCCTGTATATAGTTCCGTTATTTAAATTGCCAGAAAATAACTGCGAGAGAAAACCGAAACTTTTAGCTTTGTGACAAAGGATTTGGGCATGTGACATCACAAACTTTGGGAATGTGGCACAGGATTTGGGAATGTGAAGAGGGGGCTGAGTAAAACGAATCATTTAGAGTTTATATTGGTTCTAGTCTATGGTCTGTAGTAGTCAGATATCTAAAGTTGCATTTTGCACACGTTGCATAAACATATTTATTTATTTGCTGTGTTTAATGTTGTATGTCAGGATATTCCACTAAAATGACGATTTTGGATCTGTAGGATTTGAAGGAAAAAATGTGCCCTCGATCCTGTTCTGTAGTAGTTTTGTATGTACAACCAAGAACTGTGAGCTTACAACATGCACATTCAACGGGATTCAGTAATCCTGTATGTATAAAAAAAGAACCCTACGAATGCCCAAAGACTGGCAGCAGCAGTCCTGTATGTACAGCCTAGAACTGTGAACATGATTGTACATCGGACGGGAATCAGCAGTCCTGTATGTACAGCCAAGAATTGTGAACATGATTGTACATTGGATGGGAATCAGCAGTCTTGTATGTACAGACAAGAACTGTGAACATGATTTTACATTGGACGGGAATCAGCAGTCCTGTATGTACAGACAAGAACGGTGAACATGATTCGCATTGGATGGGAATCAGCAGCCCTGTATGTACAGCCAAGAACTGTGAACATGATTGTACATTGGACGGGAATCACTAGTCATGTATGCACAGCCATGAACTGTGAACATGTTTGTACATTAGACGGGAATCAATAGTCATGTATGTACAGAGAAGAACTGTGAATATGATTGTACATTGGACGGGAATCCGCAGCCATGTGTTTTACAGCCAAGAACTGTGAACATAACTGTACATTGGACGGGAACCAGCAGTCCTGTATGTACAGCCAATTACTGTGAACATGATTGTACATTTAACGGGAATCCGCAGTCCTGTATGTGTACAGACAAGAACCGTGAACATGATTGTATATTGGACGGGAATCGGCAGTCCTGTGTGTGCAAACAAGAACCCTGGGAAGGCACATAGACGGGAATCAGCAGTCCTGTATGTGAAAACAGGGACCCTGGGAAGACACATGGACGGGAATCAGCAGTCCTGTATGTGAAAACAGGGACCCTGGGAAGACACATAGATGGGAATCAGCCGTCCTGTGTGTGCAAACAAACCCCCTGGAAAGTCACATGGATGGGAATCAGCAATCCTGTGTGTGGACACAAGAACCCTGGGAAGGCACATGGACGGGAATCAGCAGTCCTGTGTGTGCAAACATGAACCCTGGGAAGTCACATGGACGGGAATCAGCACCTCTGTGTGCAAACAAGAACCCTGGGAAGGCACATGGACGAGAATCAGCAGTCCCTGTCTGTGCAAACAAGTCCCTGGGAAGGCACATTGACGGGAATCAGCAGTCCAGTGTGTACAAACATTAACCCTGGGAAGGCATCATGGACAGAAATTGGCATGATAAGCCAAGAACTGTGAATAAGCAGCATCTGCACGCACATTGGACAGAACAAGGCAGCAGTTTGTGTACAACCAAGTACCGTGTTCATACAGCAGGCATATTCAACGGAATTCAGCAGTACTGTTTATACAACCAAGAACCGTATGCTTACAGCATGCCCTTTCAATGAATCCTATCGTTCTGTATGTACAAACAAAAACGGTGAGTATACAGCATGCAAGTTCAACAGAATTCAGCGGTTTTGTATGTACTGCCTAGAGCACATCGGCGGAACATTGGCATGTACGAATTTACAACACTAGACACGGGTAGATAAAACACATAACAAAGCTAATGTGGTTTCACATTAAAAACGGAAAATGGATCTTTCCCATCCTTAGCTTAAGAATACAAGTCTGTATTTAAACTGTTTGGATCCGACTGTTTTATTTTAAGCTATATTAGTGTACAATTACATAAAACATATCTACCTCTGATCACAAAAGTGCACGTTGAATATGTCCGTTAAACCTGACCAAGGGACGTTTATCCTCTCGTTTAATCATAAAACGTATCTGTCTTTGTTCAAGGTCGTGTAATTTAATGCTATACAGCTCTCCAACGAGACAATGTCCAGTCCAATGATCCTTCCAAACTGGCTCATTCTGTATTTTATTCTTTTCTGTTGGCTTTTCTTCTTGATTTTATTTCCACACACCGACAAAATGACGAATAAAGAAAAAAGTTTTAAAAAAGCATCAAGGGAACACATCGTTTTTCTTATATGTTCAATACATGTTCAACTTATCGACATCCCAACGAGGCTAAAGTTTCTTTATTGACTGAGATTTTACTTTTTGTGACCTGTTTGAATAGTTTCATTTTTGGTGTCTGGCTGTAGCATGACAACTTGTAAACTAGCGGTAAACCCATTTATTAACCTTTTCTTACATTAATCATATTGCAGGATCCTTTGTGCTCAAAATGGACAAGAAAATTATATACATTTGATTTAAAGTTAAACATTCAAAGTTTATAAGATTGAAAAAATTACTTCGAAATTCCATTTACAAATACTAAATTAATTTCTCAGCGAGCAAATTTTGGATTCCTCAACAAGTTGTTAGTGATTGAGGCGATTGCTGCAGCAGATTAGGTTCTCGGCTGAGTTGTAGTGACGACTGAAGTTAATGTTATTAAGACCTAAACTCCCACATGATCTATCAAATTAGGTTAAATACATGCCGATAGATCAAATTCAGACTGAATTCTGTGTTAATCTTAACATGTCCATTTCTGACAATTCAATTTTGACAGAAACTAACCTATTTCTCTAACATCTCAAACAACGCCTTAAATTTTTTCAATCTTAAAATAAAAAAAAATTGAATATATAAAAAAAAATTGCTTTGTATTTCTATGCAATCAATCTTGTTTTAAACAAGTTTTCTAGGGTTAATTTTAAAATGTGTCAGCTGAGTGATTCTGGGCCATGTCCTTAACATAAAGGATATCTATACAATTCCACACAGAATCATTCTTGAGCTCAAACTGGAAGTGGCACATTTTGCACTATCGTTAAACGTAGATCAAATAGGTTGGCAATAAATATACAGATCTCTGTATCTATATTTTAGTGTGTTATCTATGTCTCGTTTCCATATTGGTACGTTCTCAAATCTCTGAGCTATATACATCATTCACCATACACAAGATACAATAACAATGGCTTAATGTTACCACCTAGACAATTCTTCCTCAAGTTTAATTTATTTTTCAAATGTAAAACAGAGCTTGTTGCTTTGGTTATCTTATATTTCATTGTCTCAATAATGAGACAAATTTCATTGTGATTAAATCTCCCTCACCTGAACAAGCTGTTACACGATACGCTTATTACTTATTGAGTTGAGTTGAGTTGAGTTTTTTTTCGTCACCAAATAAAGACATGGTATAAAGAAATTTTTAATAGAACTGTTGTTCGGCGGGAATAAAGTCTATAAGACTTGTCGAGAAAAATCGACAAAAAAAAACCCCAACAACGCATATCAGATTCATAAATATATATATGTTGGAAAGAATTTGTAAGTAGTCATTTCGTTTAGATAACTCAATAGGCGTTGTCCAACACAGTTTTACGGCGTAACTGGAAATACAGCTACGTATATACTTATCATTTAGCCATCAGATACCCACGGTTGTTAACCGGAAGGAACCATATGTCTTTCTTACTCGCCATGGTGAAGAATTTATTTGGTTCAAGTGCCAAAAACAGCAATGCTTCTCTCCAAACAACAAGCCTTTAGTCAGAGGATCGCAACCAATTTTAAAGAAAATAACAGTACAGGACAATTTATCTTCACAAAAACGATTTTACCTAACTAACCATAATTGGTCCGACAAGCGATAATAACATTCCTCGTATATAATCAAATAGCGGGCATTTAAAATCACTAAACATCATTTCCGTTTACTAACTAACAAGAAGGTATCAGCTTTTTTCAAAACCAGCGTAATAGATAGGCCTAGTTTACGTCAACGGTTATAAAAAAAATGTAAAAACAGGCAAAATGTAGTTCCAATTGTCAAATTCCAGAGTAATTGTTTGTTCGGTTGATTGTCAAATAACAATAATAATCAAGAAGCAAAATGGTTTTTTTATGAAGAACTACGTTACCTGCTTGTACGTAAAGCTTATCGTCAGATACTTTAACATTCATACACGTATATTAAATTTTTGTCTTATTTACTTTCAATATTCCTAAAGTAAAGAATTATCACAGTAAAAAAATTTCCTCATCAAGGAACATCAAGGATCCCATTTATCAAACTGGTGATGACTTTCTTGATGTGCCTCGCCAGAGGAGCTGAACAAATACAAACTACACCATTGGTTTGATCAAAACGATCTTATGAACCATTTTCCTTTCTGCTTAAACCAATAAAATTACCGTCTCCACAAACACAAATATTAGGGCTGTCACGATTAACCGAAAAATCGATTAATCGCGATTCACACCTCACGGTTCGGTTCACGGTTCAGCATACGCACATTTCGGTTCGGTTCGATTTGTTAAATGGAGACGTCAGTTTGTGTATTCAACACTTGCCTGC
>JAVFBW010152626.1:0-12139 GCA_034783835.1 Mopalia ciliata
ACACTGTTAGGTTATGGTGCCGGAAATCTTAATTCATTACTCCGGTTTCGGACGACACTGTTAGGCTATGATGCTGGACATCTTAATTCATTACTCCGGTTTGGACGACACTGTTAAGTTATGGTGGAGGAAATCTTAATTCATAACTGCGCTTTGGACGCCACTGTTAAGTTTAATCTAGGCGTCTTAAACTATTCTTTGTTTAATTCTTTGAACTTACTCATGATAAATTAAACTTGAAATGTTTACCCGATGTGATTAAGTAGGTTACTGTTTGGAATGATATGTATTTTTCAGTGTAGATGCATCGAATTCATTTAATACTCTAACGTGAATTGATTTTTATAGTATATAAAAGGTGAATATCACAACTGTCTCACTAATCATGTTACAAAAAATCTTTATCGCCATTAAGATGTTAATATATTAAAATGTAGTTTTGTTTCTGTTTCAAGTCCAGCATGGCTAAACTAAAGATTGCCACTGTAACTGTGATAGTGATTCTGGTTTCGGTATGTTATTTAATGAGCGACACGCTGATTGGACCAAAGGTGAGATATCCATTCTACACTTAGATCTGTTTATCGAGGCGCAGCAATGAGTTCACCATAAGCCGCCCTCCCCCTGCCCCATTGTTGTAAGTTCTAAGCAAACTTGTGTTGGTGGCCCACAATTGCCACGTGTATGGGATACTGATCTATGATGTACCTTTCATCAGTTTTTATATTAAAGTGGCGATACAACTTTTCTTAATAATAATTGAAAAATACAGCAGAACTGTGCGAACTCAACCTTATTATCTTAGTTGCCATGCAAAAGTTGTTAACACACTTTAAGTTCATTCCCCTTAAGAGACGCAAACCCAAAAGCCAAAATTTAGGAAAATTTAAGAGTTTAATAAATTTGTCATAACTATGCAAACAATCAACAAACTTTTCCATGATCCGTAATTCATGATAAAGTTTAGATACAACTTAGAGTTCAGTCCTGTGAAGTCTGGGGATAACAAAAAAAAGGGTGGAAACTACAGGTTTTTATAAAATTGTCAAAATTTACCAAATAATAACATAACTTCGTGAAACACTCGATCGATTACTTGTCACAATGCATCTGTATACAAACTTTGAGCGCCATACCCGGCAAAATGGCGTGAACAAAAATGTGGAAACAATTGTGTTACAAACGGACGAGCGGACATATGAGGTGTAATCATATGTCCCCTCAAGTTATGCCCATACTGATATTCTTTGTCGTCTTGTTCATTTGTATCAAAGACTAGCATGCTAACATGTAACTATATTTTAAGTATTATATTTATTTCTTAATGTGGTTTACTTCCGTTATTTTTGTCATTCAGAAGACCGAATGTCAGGAGGATGGAAGTGAAGACGAATTCAGGTACGCATGCGCTGACAGAACCCCTCTTTGTATAATACAGGCGGATCAGTTGACAAAATGGCCGACAATGACTTTTTGTTTTTTGGGGATAATATACTATCAAAAACATCAACAATATACCGTGAATAAAATATATACGTTTCTTATTTTATGCGATCTGTTAAAAAAGTATATATCTGTAATGTACTCCGGAGTTAACCATGAGAGGGTATAACAAATTGAAATTGAAAAAAAAAAATGCTTAATTCTTTGACCAAAATATTTAGTCTATTAATGTAAAGTTTAGACTATAATAGCTTTAAGTACAACACTAGCATATTCCCCATCTAGACATGTGGAATTATAAGGCAATAAGTTTGACTGGACAATTGATCAGAAATGATTCGTTACAGGCGTGTTTCTAATCTCTTCATTGTATCTGCCGTGTTTGTTTTAAGAATTCTCAGAAAGAAGAACAGGAGGCTGAGGAATGAGTTGAACAGACTAAAAGGTAACAGTTTAATATGCGCAGATTTTTTTTCAGGACTGCTTAAGATTGTGATATTTCTATTATGCATCCCAAAGTGTTTGTAGTTGATGGTGGTATAACTAGTGATCGATACCTGAATACCTCCCGGAGGACACTTCAAAGGTAGAGTGTATCTAGTTATCCGAAATCACCGGGACAGCAGAAGGCTCACTCCCTCCCACCTATCCGCGCTATTACGGGGAATCTAATATATAAATTGTCTCAACTCAAATACAGAGTTAAATAAAACGTGTCGTCACAGCGTTGGATGAGCATTTAACCTTCATCCTTACGAAAACTCTATCACTACTGGCTTGCTGTTACAACCTACCGCCGCGCTATCAGGGGAAATCTAACATTTAAATTGTCTCTATAATTTGTTGTCAACTATGCAGTCTAAATTACTGCATCCTGATAAAAAAGGTCCAGGCCATTTGTGCGCAACAAAAAGCTTGGTTTGGGCAAAATTGCAAAAAAATTTACTTCTGTTCCAAGCGGTTCTTGAAACATTTTGAAACAACGTATACAAATTACCAAAGAACAGTTTGGATAATTAGTGAACAAAGAATGGTGGGGTTGAAAGAATAAATCGTAATAGTTGATATGTCTTTGGACCCAGCGTTTCTATTAGACACCCCATATTGCATATTCACAAATTCTCTGTTAAGTGCTTTACTTTGAAACGTATATAGACATCAAATGAACTGGGACTAGTAAGGAATCACTACCAGATCTCTGTCCTTGTTCATTCGGATAGGATAATGATGAACAAATGTGCAAATCTCCCCTTACTTGCTTAACACCGTTGTTTCTCCTGCCTATGTGGATGAATGTATTGTTTGTTTCTGTCATTAGTCGGGAAGTGCTACTTGTTTGACACAAGAGAAACATTGCACGAATGTTCACCTCAGCGCCTATAAACACCAACTCTCAAAGGAAATAAACAGCTTTCTTTGTAGTAAGACCCAATCCAAATATATCAAAAACAGCAGTTGAGCTGTTGTGTTTTCTCTCAACAAAGTTTAGAAGAACCTTGGTTCAAATGTATCCTGATGGGGATATGCAAGTTGTTGAAGGGGTGAACCGCTGTCAAGAACAAAACGCTCCTTTCGTTTTAATGGTGTTCGGGTATATAAGTAACTTAAGTCATACCCCCAACGTGTGTGAACTTAAATGTTCCGTTTGCTTCTAGTAGACATGCAGTGAGTTGGAACAGCATGCCTGCAAATAAGCCAATTTGGTAAGCTTAAACTTTGCCGCAGCAAAATTGGAAAATGCTTTTAGAAAATACCGAACTAGGACTAACCGGGTGACTTCTTCCAATCGAACAAATACATTTGACGCAGCTCAAGCAGCTTGAAATAACATCTATCGTTGGTATGAGTGTGATGGACTTCCCAGTGTGACTTACTTGACTGACGGCTTGCATTAGACCACACAGCTCTAGGTTATCGGATAGCCATGCAACTTTACAAAAAAGTCCTGGCTTCCATGTGAGGTCCCCAGAACAGCTAGGGGGAAGTACATGATAAATCATGGATGATTGGGCTGTAGATATCCGGTCGGTCTATAACGTTTCATCCCTGGTATCAGGGCTGCGCTGATTTTCACACCATGGAATAGGCTAGACTCGATGAGTGAAAGGGAACGGGATAGTGAACCACTTAAGTATATCGCTCACCTCCGTCACCTGTTTAATTGAGGTCGCCTTTAGACCGGATGGGTAAAAGGGAAGTCTCTATAGTAAACCATCCTTACATGTATCATGCACCTCTGTCGCCTGTTTAATTGAGGTCGTCTCTAGACCCGATGGGTAAAATGGAGGGGTCTAGTAAACCTCCGTAAATGTATCATTCACCTCTGTCACATGTTTAATTGAGGTCGCCTCTAGACCGGATGGGTAAATTGGAGGTGTCTAGTAAACCTCTTAATGTATCGTTCACCTCCGCCACCTGTTTAATTGAGGTCGCCTCTAGACTGGATGGATAAAATTGAGGTGTTTAGTAAACCTCTTAAATGTATCGTTCACTTCTGTCACCTGTTTAATTGAAGTCGCCTCTAGACCGGATGAGTAAAATGGAGTGGTCTAGTAAACCTCCTTATATGTATCGTTCACCTCCGCCAACTGTTTAATTGAGGTCACCTCTAGACCCGATTGGTAAAAGGGAGTGGTCTAGTAAACCTCCTTAAATAAATCCCTCACTTCTGTCGCCTGTTTAATTGAGGTCACTTCTAGGCCCGATGGGTGAAAGGGAATGGGCTAATAGACCTCCTGAAATGTATCGCTCACCTCTGTCACATGTTTAATTTAGGTCACTTCTAGGCCCGAAAGGTGAAAGGGAATGGGCTAGTGGACCTCCTGAAATGTATCGCTCACCTATGCCACGTGCTTAATTGAGGTCACTTCTAGGCCCGATAGGTGAAAGGGAATGGGCTTTATGACCATTGATTCCGCTGTTCACCAGTTATGTATAATTCAAAATTGCAAGTAAATGACAAACCCTTGAGAACAATGTAAAACACCAGTAAAAATTAATATAACTTTTATCAAAAGGCTTGATATTACCTGCTCCATTAAAAAAAAACAAGGACTGCAGCAACTGTCTCTTTTCAACAGGTGAAAGGTTACATCCAAGTAACCAACACGAACGTCTTCGTCGTAAGATGGAGCTGGAAGTGCGAGAGTTAGGTTACCACGTCCAGTCTCGGATGAAGAGCTCAGTGGACAGATTGACCACGGTTGGTGGGAGTTTTCAGAATCTTAACCAAACAGTGATAGACAAGCTTAACAAAAGAATTGATATCGTTAGAGGATATGTAAGGTATGTCAACAAACGTACATTATTATCAGTGAAACAGAGAAGTAATAACCAATTAACGAGGTAAGCGCAGATAAAACTATGGTTGGCCAGTCACAAAGAAGGGAGATAAATCCATTACACATAACTGGTTTTGGAACATGTCATAATTCAAATGAATATTCATATCATGCTATTGTTAGCCCATGACAAAAGGGGCAAATCGGGTTTAATAACCCATATTATCCTTTGACCAACCACATTGGCCTGTATGGCCCGGAATGCTTTTTCAGGGTCTGGTTTCTCAAACCTCTGTTAAGTTTACAGTCTGTTAGATGACGTTACATTACAATGAACTTATGTTATTACGTTACGTCCATTTCTTTGTGACTCATCGCCATCTGACTTGCTGTTAGGCTAATGGGGCTTTGGACAACCGTACCCAGGACGATTTATACAGTCGTGTAATGGAAATATGTCAATTTGATTGCTTGTTTACCTTCATATTTATAGGTCACAGTTGAGTCATATGCATTGTTTCGTCCAGTTACACGTAGTTTTACGTACCGTAGTGCTTAAACAGCACAGTTTGTGGAGATGGGCGTCTCGAAATGTCACAGACGCAGGTAGTCCTTTGAAGTCAAAATGATCGAGAATCATGGATCAGTAACGTCACGTTATTTAAAGTCTTGTTGGAGCCCTTGGTCGATTTTCAGATCGCCCGATGTATTTAGTACCTTATGCAGAATAATATTTATCTGTACGATGTATATGTATACTGTATCATGATACTATATATGTATCATGAATACTCAGGAGTGTGTATATGTGAAGGGGATGAAAATAACATCATTATTTCTAAAAAAATAATGCAATATGAGTAAATGTGAACAGAAAAAATAGACTGCATTCGTCATGGTTTATTTCTCAAAGTGCAATAACAAAACACTCAATAAATTAGTTCACAGACTAGAATAGTCCTTGAACTATCAAACGATGCCTCCTTTTTTTTTAAATTTTGATAAGAACGATCCCAGTCGATTTTTATGTCCATACCAACTTGGAAAGTCTTACAAAAATGTAAAATATAACTTTCAGAAAAAAAAAACCAAAAAAAACAAAAAAAACTCGGATGAACTTCTTAAAAATGAGGCACCGTTTACTAGATCACAGTGTGCTCTTTACAAGGTTCCAATAAAATGAATAGGTTTTTTTTTAGAAATACGCCTGAGAAAAATGTAGAGTCTGTTTAAAAATGAAGTGCCATAAATAGGTAATTAAAGTTTTGCTACTTGAATAAAGGATCATCGTGAAATTAAATTATAGGTTCCAATTAACTGTTTGCAGTCATAAATCGACTTATTTGTTTCACCGACACATAGTTCGAAAACCTAACTTTTAATCTAAGGGATAAACAAACATTAAATAATTGGTTCATTTTGCGCCCAAGGGGCCCAGCAAGACCTTAATGGCGCTACTATCACGAATGTTGGCACGACAGAGGACCGCCATTCTAGGACTAAATTTTCTTTTCGACAAAATTTCGAAACTCCTATTGTTATGTTTTCTTGCAAACAGAACAACTATATCTGATCTGACAAGTCTCACAGACCTCGACAGAGAATGGCGGGAGGAAAAATTGAGAAACCTGAGTAAAAGTATACAGAATAAAATCCATCAAGTTATGGTGAGTAGCCGCTGAATTCATATCGAAATGGAGCAGTTCATATTCAAAACAAACTTTAATATTTGTAACATAGAATATCCTCATCAAAACTCTCTGTGCCCTTTACCTTTCCTTTTTCTCATCAATCCCCTTAGTTACCCGGATAAGATTGGTTTCACCGTATTTATAAGAATAGAATGACTACATCAAGAACAGTTAAATAAAGCGTGTATGATTTCTAATTCCCGTTATTTAATATCATATTCACAGAATCCTAAAAACTGCCAGGAAAAAAAGAAATTCTATTGTGATTTTGCGTGGGATTGTGGCTTTGGATGCGAAATTCATCACGTGATGCATTGTTTGAACACGGCACTGTTCCACGGGAGACCACTCGTGTTAGTGACTGACCAATCGTTATATTCTCGAGACGGATGGGAAAAGACTTTCAAACCTATCAGTGATACTTGTCAGAATGTTACTTTAAATGGTAAGTCCATTTTGATATATGTAACAAAATAACATCGACGTTATTACTTTTGGTATGCTCCGACATTTTAAGTATTAACTAGAAACTGATAAAATAAATTTATTTAAGAAAAACCTCAGAAAGTGAAGTTTCATAGAACCATTCTTAACTTCTATACCATTTTTAAGAAAAGCATCACATTCCTCAATTACATTTGTTTTGTGTCTTTAGGACAATGGCTATAATTTTCTAAAAAGTTGATGGATTCGGAAAGAAGACATTGTTTTCAATATAACTTTTGGCTTTTTGTTTGTCATGTCTGGAGTTGAACGGATTAGACAGCAAATGATTTGTATTATTTCGTTTCTCAGGCAAACTCGGTACACGGATTCCAAATATTCATCAAAGTGATTCCCCAAACAGAAAGCATCTTCCTTTGGCCATTCCGGAAGAGCTTGTGCCGGAACTCATGTATCTCCATGGTAACCCAGCAGTGTGGTGGCTAGGTCAACTGATGACTTATGCCTGGAGATTTCAACCCGCAGTCAGCCAATATATCAATGACGTCAAAACTAAGATAGGCTTCAAGACACCTATAGTTGGGTAAACAGAATTTAAGTGGTATAAACCTCACAAATTTGGTTGTTCGTCTGATCCAGTCCAAGATTGCATTTGAATGTATGGTTTTGGCGTAGAGCCCTTAGATGATAATACACACAAACGCTAAGATACCTTTACAGCCGTCCTTGTCGCCGTCAGTGGTTTATTAGTGCCTAGGGGCGCGAAATCCATACCAAGATGCAACCTAAAACCAGAACGCAACATCAACATAATAGATTATTTTCATATTTCCCAGGGTACATGTCAGACGGACAGAGAAGCTAATCAGATGGGCGAAATCTCACCCCATAGAGGAATATATGAGATATGCTGATGACTACTTCGATGAACTCGAACTGAAGGAGAAAGTGGACACGAGACGGGTCTTCCTGGCGACAGATGAACCCGAAGTGATTGAGAAAGCCAAGCAAAAGTATGTCAAAGTCTACTCAGGTGTCGCAAGTCTCACATCTTTAAAGCCTAATTTTGGTGATATTGTTATTTGGTCTGCACAAAATAATATACCGTAGACATTAAACTTAACGGTAGTTTTGTTATCTAGGGGATACCAATCTGTTCACAGTAAGAAAGTGTTATCCCCAATCTAACAAAAGCACTTGTTACATTCACTTTAAAAATATCTCAAATCTCTCCTCAATAAACTAAAAGCAATCACGCTTCCACATAGAATAAGTGTTACAAGCTGTCTAATACAGGGGTAGGTTTCGCCTAGGTTTCCTTTATCCAGAACTTACATGACCTGCCAGATGACTGTGTAGTCTCAAATCTACCTACAATTCGAGAACTTTTAAAGCTTTTTTAAACTCAGTTCAACTAAAAAAACACTGGAGGATTATGTAAGTTCAACTCGAGGAATATATAGGCACAACTCGAGAACTATATAGGCACAATTGGAGACATACATAGGCACAACTCGAGAACTGTATAGAGAAACATCGAGGACAGTATATAGGCACAAACTCCAGGCATGTATTATGGGTGGACGTCAAACATATTAACAGCTTCTGTTTTTCTCTGCATTTCAGATACCCTCAGTATGAGATTATATCATCTCTTCCTGGACTGGTCACAGATATCACTTTACTGGCTCAGTCCGATTTCCTTGTCTGTACATTCTCATCAAATGTAGGTGTAATAATATAATCTTGAATCATGGTAACCCGATTGGGTCTTCGGTTTGAACTCCAGAAAATCTATGTGCTGACTGGTAAATTGTGTAAGGTCTCGCTGGACCAATGGGCGATTTATAAGAAAAACATTTTCGAAGTAAATTATCATGCGGATTATAGAACCATCAAAAATATTTAAAAATATACATTTTTTTCTAAAAAAATAAAGGGCGCTCTTTAATAAAATTAGATAAGCGTTTGTAATTAGAAATTCGAATTATCTTTTTAACAATATCAGAAACTTGAAATGTTAAATTTAAAGAAAAGGGATAGAATCTGTCCATTTCGAGGCAAATTGGGCCAGCAATACCTTACCATAGCGCAATTTTCAAGATAACCTGACGATTTTATTGATATGAGGGATTAAAACCTATGTAAAAAAAAGACATTTTGAGAAAACAAGTCCAAAGGTTGGATCTTGGCTTTACAATCATTATATCAAGTCATCTATTAGATTTTCGGTACAAAACTTTGTCAAAGTTTATGCTGGGGTCTTGTGCTTATTGGACCCATGTGTGGGTAAATAAAAAGGGGAAAATCGTGCATGGGCAAGGCTGGTTTTAAATTTACCCTCGATATATACTCTGATACCGATGTTATATATGCAGACAATGTCATCTATATCATTGGAATAAATTCTTATAAAATTAGTGCTGCTGATAGGGATGCATTATGCATGCAATATTTGATATAGAATTTATTGATTTTACAAAGAACTGAATCGAAATTAAGATTATTCTTTTCTTTCTATTCCCAGTTCGGCAGAGCAGCTTACGAACTGATGCAGGCGATTCATGGCGATGCTTCGCAAAAAGTCCGCTCCCTCGATGCCAGTTACCATTACTACGCACAGAACGAGCACGTTGTCAAGGCCATCGAACATCACGTGCCACGTGATCCAAAAGAAATTGCCCTATATCCAAGAGATAAAATATCGCTTGATTTCCATTCAGGCTTCACTGACGGTTATCCTAAAGGTCGTAACAAAGTCAGCAAAAAAACAGGACTGTTTCCTTCCTATAAAGTAGAAGACACTGTTGAAGGAATTATGTACTCTGTAAACTTTCTCTGAACTTGAATCTGAAGCAATACTTTTATAATATCAGACACCTGGCTGGCGGTCAGAAGTTGGTCAATTGGTTTGCCACATGACATATATGATTTCATGTAGATACGGAAAAGTGTTTGTTTGTTTGATTGGTGTTTAACGTCGTACGCAAAGGTATTTCACTTATATCGACGGATTGACCACTTCACACTCCACACAGCCTTATTACGGTGGAAAACCGAGAGGAAACCTCGTAAAAACCACCCCGCAATTGCCGGAGCCACAACATGTGACTCGCTCATATACCTGATAGTCGACAGTCAGACTCGAACCCGTGAGCGGTAAATCGAGGCAGGTTCAGTTTCGAAAGCGCACTCGCTACCACTGAGCCACGGCCGCAGGCCCCCAGAAAAGTGTAGCTGGGAAATGAGCGACATAACCAAAGCTTAAACTTAACCATATTTTATTACATTTGATATATATATATTAAATACATTAAAAAGTTGCTTGCCTCCACCGGGAGTCCAAACGGGGATCATGTTTTATAGACCCAACACTCTGTCTACTGATATACAGTTGATCAACATATTGCTATGTGTTTTTGTATTACTAGGTACTTATATTATATTTTCACACACTGACTTAAATTCAGCCCGTGGATATACGGTTACTGTGATAATGGACTGAATGTCTCGTATACATACTTTTAATTTAGAAAATTACAATTTACCTTGCCGTCATCAGGACACGAACTTGAACCTGGCTAGCAGGACCAGCACTAATGGACTGAGCCACATAGGCTCACAGAAAAAACGACCAAGATTGTTCATAAATTCTTTAATTGGCATTTACAAGTCGGAAGTACATATACAATGAAAGACTTTGTACTTGATACTACACTTCTATTTTACTCAAAACATCATTTTCAATCGTTTGTATTAAAAACGATATCTGGAATGAGACAGAAACGTAGTTTCCAATAAATGCAAGTAAATGACAGAATAATGTAAATTTAAAATTTTAGTTTTTGTTTTTATTCTCTCTAGCTTCCGGAGTTCCTATTGAGTTTAGTTTCTCGTTTCCACATTCCATGTCAAAAACGTAACAGCTGTTGTCAGAAGTGGAATTTTCTTTGTCAAACAGCACAATCTTGCAACTGCTAGTGAGCAGCCCACGTAGTGTGACTTGCGAGGCTATGTGCCTGACACGTCGCAATACCATTATTAGGAGAAAAAAAATGATGTTTGGGGAGGGGGGATAGATAGGTTTCTCCGTAAAATCCCTCCACTTTGTCTTTTCATTCCAGTTTACGTATTTGTAAGGCTATATTATCGAGTCTGTGTTAAAGGATAAATCATTGCGGGCTGAATTTCAGCGAACAGCTTGGAAAAACACGCGTCTTCGTTTCATAGTACAGCCGAAAGATCCAATAGTTTGAGTTCATTGCTTCAATGAGTGCCTAACTCAGGGGACATAACTCTGCTAATGGTTTAGTCCGCCAAGTATTGAGACGTGCAAGTAATACTTGAAAATAAACAAATAATGGAACTAAGTCAGTAACTACATAGGTATACTTTCAAGTTTACCGCCCATCTCGTTCCGTGTAAGAAAGGTAAAAATGCACACAATTTCAAAGCGTTTTGGGCGGTGAAAATCCGAGAAAGTTATTTTCTTAAATAAAATGTTAGACCCTAGTCTCTTAGAACAGGACGGGAAAATGATAAAAATACGACACATAGAACGAACTACCCTTAGTCAGTCGTAATTTTTTCACGACTACAATGTCCTAAACGAAGTAATCGGATTAGAATAGCTGTTAACAACGTTGTTGTAACAGGCCTCGTGGACACAGGAGGCGACGCAAGCGTTATTCCTCACCACTTCGCTGAATAGTGTGGTTTACCAGTGGAGGGCACTTTTCGTATTAACTGCATCTTCAACACAGACTTATGCGGCTCTTATGAGGGACCTCTCAGATTAGTCCAACATATAAGTGGACAGGTTCTACGTAAATAACAACTATTTGAGACAATGTGCTGCTAGGCTTTGGAAGTTCTTAGAGACCTAGACGTATAACTTGTAATTAAACAAGGAGAGTTGGTGATTGTAATTCTGTTATTTGTTGTGCACACGGGTTAAACTGTGTATGATAATCTTACTTGTGGAATAGTGTCGTGGCCGAAGATATAATAATTCCAGCGTTGTGTGAAATTATCATCAAGGGTTAGTTCTACAATATATTCATGGGAATACAACTTCTTATAGAAACTGGACAGCCAGGTACCAGTCAGAAAAAGAATTTCATATATGTCAAAAGAATGTATATGTCAAGGGACGTCTTATCTATTAGGCGAGGAAAGAGGTTGTTTTCTGTTGCCCTGGTGTTCGCAGAGCTAAAGGGTAACGGGAAGCAGATTTGTTTTTGATGTCCTGTATTTGTGTCCGTCGTCATATAAGTGAAA
>JAVFBW010152637.1:0-12139 GCA_034783835.1 Mopalia ciliata
AGCATTCAAATGACAATATTTAAAAGTTAGTGCTGCTCAAGTTCTTGTTACCAGTAGAGCATTGAGTTTTTCAATCGATCAAAATAATTAGCCGTTTGTACTCCTCAAGTTGCATTGACCAGTAAATTATAGAGTTTTTGAAAGCATTCAAATGACAATATTTAAAAGTTAGTGCTGCTCAAGTTCTTGTTACCAGTAGAGCATTGAGTTTTTCAATCGGTCAAAATAATCAGCTGTTTGTACTCCTCAAGTTGCATTGGACAGTAAATTATTGAGTTTTTCAATAAATCCAGTTCAAAATAATTAGAAATTTGTACTGATCAAGTTCTATTTGCCAGTAAAACCTGGGGTTTTTCAATCCATCAAGTTCAAATTAATAATCAGTTTGTACTCCTTAAGTTGTATTGGGCAGTAAATTATTGAGTGTTTCAATAAATCATGTTCAAAATAATAAGCCATTGATATTGATCAAGTTCTTTATACCAGTAAAGCATTGACTTCAACCTCACAATAATTAGGATGTAGATTTTAGTCAGATTTTATAACTCTTTAGCATTAACATGGCTGAATAAATAAATAGTTTGAAGCTTCAGAAAATTATTGTCTGCTGTCGACCATCAGGTATATGAGCGAGTCACATGATGTGGCTCAAGCTATCACAGGGGTTGTTTTTACGAAGTTTCCTCATGGTTTTTCACCATTATTAGGGAAGGCAGTGTGAAGTGGAAAATCCATTATCATACAAGTGAAATTTCAGGAACCTGTAAATGGGACTTGTTCCCAGAGGCTATCCTTCAGAAATAAATAAATAAATAAATAAACAAACAGAAAATCATTGAGGAAGAAAACCTGACCGTAGAAATGTTTTCATTTTCAATTTAAGAATAGTGATATAAGAATTGAACAATTATTTTGATTTTCACATAACTTGTAAGCTCACCTGTAGCATGTAGATCTATAGTTCCCTCTCCACATAGAAAAAGTATCAAATTTCACATTCTACATACAAATTTAACTGGTCTATTTTGCTTTTGGCAAAATTTAATAAACGCACACAAAATTTTATTAATACTTTATTCACCATTTGTTTATTTTTAAACTTTTGTGTTTATTTTTCATTTTTGCTATATATTTTTTTTTTGTACGCACCTTTTTGGCCAAGGGCCTATGCTGTCTTGAACAAGTCCCATTTTTTCCAGTTTTTCTATTTTGCCTTTTTTAACTTGCATTCATATTGTTAAATTTGTCAACTATCAGATACAGTTTCCGTTCAAATGCATTCTTACTGCCATTTCATCAAGTATAAATGTCTCCGTACTTGTTCAGACATTGTTTTTTTTACCTGTCTAAGGGTATTTCTTTATTCTTTCTTCAACTGTCCTAATATCAAAATAAATTTTTAATTTTTTACTTGTATTTAAATTTGTAACATGTACTTGTACATAGATACTTTTACAGACTGCCTTGCATTTTTAAAGAAAAATGAATAAATTCTATGAAAGAAAGAATAAATTGTTATGTCTTCAATTTTTCAAGTATATTACTATGACCCTGAACTTGACATAATAATGAACTCTGACCTTGTCACCATGGTTACCATACATATCTCAGTTCTTTGATGAATTATCTGGGGGAAAAAAATCAATGACTTTGTTTTAAAAACTGGTAAAACATAGTACTTGAAACTAGCATTGCCTGAAAACAAAATGCGATTATATATTATGCAATAAATGTGATAAGATAATCAAAAAACTTTGAAACTGATTTTCAAACAGTGTTTCTTTTTACAAAAACTGGTTTCTTCTTGCAAACATTAAAGTGCATTATGGGAAGTTTTACATGCAAACTTTCGGCTTTTTAACTTGCTTACTTAACACTATAATTTGTCTGCTTATTAATATAAACATCTTTGTATGAGATTTCTTAAGAGTAAAAATTCAAAAATCTTAATCTTTGTATATAAATATATATATATAGTTTTAAATTTACTAAATTCAAAAAGAGTCCCTTTAAAGCCTCGTGTATATTATCCATACAATGTAAAGTTTAGGGGTCATTGGGTCAAGGAGTGATTTAGATTTGATTGAAGGAAAAAAAAAGAGGAAAATAATTTCATTGACTTCACTAAGGCCACCCCATGGCTTAGTGGTAGTGTATGCACTTACTAATCCTTTCACGGGATTAAGACCATCTGTCAGCCATCAGGCATATGAGAGTCGCACGATGTGTCTCCGGCAATCGCAGGGAATGGGGTTTTTTAGGACGTTTCCTCCTGGTTTTCTACCATAATTAGGAGCAATCTGAAATGGACAACCTGTTGCATATAAGTGAAATACCCTTGAGTACAATGCTAAACCCCAATCAAACAAAAAACAAATGAACAGTCTAAGATAACATAAAACAATAATAGTAGGCCCTCTGGCTGAAGGAAGTATATTTCAGGCAAACTGTTTTACTGTAGGAACATTATTTTTCTAGCAGAGCAAAACACATCACATTTTATAGTTGTGTGGTGTGATAATAACTGTTGGATATACCATACCTTTTTGTATGGCATTAAACACTAATCGACCAATCAAAAACAGCTATTTGCTTTTGTAGATGTTTGGTTCGAAACTTCAACAAAAAAAAAAGAAGAAAAAAAAAATCTCTTGCCACAAAATTATGCCTGAGAAATCAATTGACTCTAAACCCATTTATTACAATATTAACAAGAAAAAAAAACAAAATTAATTTTAAAAACCTAACCAAGATCACTTAAAACAAAAACATTTGGTTCTTTTGTTCGTGTTTAGTTTTAAACTTCAAATTTAAAAATTGTTCTTTGCTCCGAAATGATACCTGAAAAATAAAGACTTAACCAATTGTTTACAGGGATGGTGAAAACAAAACTGCTCATTTAAAAATTGAAAGAAAAAATTCAAATTTTGACAGTTACCGGAAATTAATAACGCCTGGCTTCTATGCCACCCGTCCGCCATTTGCAGAATCGACGCAAGATAATCAATATTGGTAATTATTCATTCTTGAGCACAATGGTGTCCGGGTAACCTAACATAGCTTACTGTTGTTTTAGAAAGAAGCTGAGAGGTGATCTGATAAAAATATAATTAATTTCAATGTCAAACGAACCACAATATGAACTCCTGGAATAATCCCACAACTCGATCCACATTTAAGGACTGTTCAATAGACCTAGCTCAATGACACTCGCTATTGAATTACCAGCGGTGGGTTTGGTGTATTCCTGTTGCCCTGGGGGGCCCGCGGCCATGGCATAGGGGTAGCGAGTGCGCTTCCTTAACTGAACCTGCATCGATTTACCATTCACCAAATTGAGTCCGTCTGTTGACCATCAGGTATATGAGCGAGTCACATGTTGTGGCTCAGGCAATCGTGGGGATGGTTTTTAAGAGGTTTTCCACCGTAATAAGGCTGTGTACAGTGTGAAGTGGGCACTCCGTCGTCATATAAGTGAAATAGCCTTGAGTATGACATTAAACACCAATCAAACAAACAAATCCTGTTGCCCTGGTGCTCTCGTCTCTTATGGGCAATATGAAGCTGAATCTGTTTGTGATGTCTTTGTTTGTTGCCAGTGGTATCGAGAGGGGATTCCTTCACCCATTGGGCTGGCATGACCTCATATAAGTGAAATAATATTGAGTATGTCATCAAACCCCAATAAACAAACAAATCTATAGAATAACATCAAGCTTGACAGAGTGCAAGGTTTTCTAGTGAACAGTCTCAATGCAAATTTCAGTCCCATGGAACTCTTCATTAAAGAAGGTACAAATTGTATAGCAACAGAGGTACACAGAAGTCATTGATAAAAGAATACCTTTTATCAAAAATGGATTTTTTGTCTTCATAAATTTAACAAAAGTATGATTTGACAGCTATTTGATGTTATGAAAATCCTAAGTATTTTAAATGAATGCTCTGATTGGAATTGAATTTCGATAAAATATTGAATATTTGAAGTTGAATTGAATCAACTGGCTGGCCTATATTCGTCCACTCAAAATGACGTCTAACAATGCCTAATCAATCAATCAATCAATCTCCAGTATTCAGCTTTGTAAATTAAGAAAAGAAATATATTATATCAGATCACCTCTTTGCATTGGAGTTCTAAACTTATTTTTTTTCTTCGAGTAAAATGGTGACAAGGTCTGTTCAATGTTATAACCGTATCTGTTTAATATTAACTTATATTATTGGTAATGGTTGGGTTAATAAATTATCAGTTATTGATAGAAATGGTGGAGGGTCATAATGCTGAATTATTGTGTTCAATGAGAACCTATACAATCTGTTCCATTTAAAACCAGATCTTAAGTTATCTCCCTTATATTGGCCTGGCACAATCATACTGGTATGACTTTTGGCACTTCCGGGGTCACTGCCCAATCAGGCCTGTAATGTTGGGAAGAACCGACAGAACGGCCTTCCCATGGTTATGCAAAATTATTAAAGGAGGACCCATTTATAGGTTTCCCAATTTGTGGAGAGCTATAATTTATATCTGTTATTAGCTTGATTTGCTCAAATCCCTGCCAAGAAATGGTACTTCTCTATGCTATGAAAAGGCCTCCATATCCATGCCACGAATCATCACAGATCTCACATGATCTTGCCTCCACCTGACCTTGCCCCCACATGACCTTGCCCCACATGACCTTGCCCCCACATGACCTTGCCCCCCACCATTCATATGATGATTAGGCTGATACATCCATACCAGTGCCCTGGCCATGATGACACCCCACGTCTACATCATTAAAGGCCCCACACCCATGCCATTAAATGTTTCCACATCCATGATGATAAGAAGGTCCCCACTATATTATAGAAAGACCTTGACATATATATCATAAAAAGCTATCATGAAAAGGCCCCTACAGATATTTATATATTATGAAAAGGCCCCAACAGATATCATGAAAAGGCTCACACATATATCCTGAAAAGGCCCCCACATAACTTTATATATCATGAAAAGGCCGCCACATATCTTTATATATCTTGAAAAGGCCCCCACATATCTTTATATATCTTGAAAAGGCCTCCACATATCTTTATATATCATGAAAAGGCCTCCACATATCTTTATAAATCTTGAAAAGGCCTCCACATATCTTTATATATCATGAAAAGGCACAGATTATCTTATATATCCTGAAAAGGCCCCACTCATCTATATAATGAAACAGTCCCCACATATATTTATACATTGTGAAAAGGCCCCCACATATATTCATATATCATGGAAAGGTTTTCCAACATAATTAGGCAAGGAACAGTGTGAAGTGAACAATCCTTAGTCATATAGGTGAAATACCCTTGAGTACGCTGTTAAACCCGAATCAGATCCACAAACTTCATGAAAGAGACCCGTGATAAAAGCTGTAAACAGACGCACAAGTTAGCATAATTTACAATTCCTTACCCGAGATTTAAGAGCCCCAATTCATCAAGATAAAAGGGCACCCCATAGATTGTCAAAAAATGTGTCCATAGAAAAGTCGAACGAGGAGGCCCCATAATTGACAAATTTGAAAAAGAATGCTGAAATGAACACACTAAAAAGGACCCCCAACTTCAAGACTTTTGTCGGGGCAAAGTTGTGTTAGGTAAGATTTACAAATTGATGAATTTTTCTGCATTTAGCCTGTCAGAAAAAAAGTTTGATCTTGCATGTTTAAATAATTGCATGTTAGCCGTAATTTTGCATGTCCCAATATACTAATATATTCAAAACTGAACACACTATTGAAGTAATATTTGGGATTGATATCACAGAAGTGAACATTTTTCAACTGAAATCCCAAAACATAAATGGTTGATGTTAATTTTTTTTCTCTACAATTTAGTAAGAGTTGTTTCAACAATTTCTGCATGGATCATTAGTCTGGTACAAATTTGCAACTTCTTTCAAACTTACATATAATAATGCTCTCTAAATCAAAAAATTATGTTTGGTAAATGTCTTTTGCATTATTGTTGTCCATTCAAAATTTTTCATGAAATGGGATTGAACTTTTTGTGATAAAATTAAGTAATAAATTTCTTACATGATGTGAATATTGTCATTCCCATTACATGATTAAAAAAAGGAAAAATATTTAATATAGGGACATGGGACAAGCTTCAATAGCCAAAGATAAGAAATTTTCGCAAAATGGGACACCTCTTCGTGAGCCCCTGCAAATGCCAACTCAGAATGGTGATAGCCCCCTTCCAGCCCCTCTTAGAGATGACCTTAGAGATCCAGAAGGGAGCGCTTTCGAAACCTATAATAGGGCATCAGGAGAGTTTTCAACTTTCGGAAAAACTTCTCCAGCAAAAAATAATATTTCAAAGGCTGACAGGTGAGTTGTTTGAGAGAAAAGAGTAAAACTGTTCAAAAAATTGTGAATGTGGCTTATTGCATGTTAAGCCATTTTTCATAAAATTTATGTTGAAGCAGCGTAAGAAGAAAGTTCTGTTTCCTTTTAAGTGACATTTTATAGTTCAGGCCTCCTCGTTTGAACTAGCATTCCAAAATCAATGTTGTGTAACTGTTGTTATTTAATAAACTAACTTGACACTATGATAGTACAGAAATTGATGAGGCCTATTGTTTAGGATGCTTTCAGTTTTGTCTTGGAAATGTTGGTGTAACAAGTTTCTAAGTAATTTCTGTTACCATTGGACCCCAAAACAAGAGACCTTAAACATCTCTCTGTTCATGACTATTCAATTCATTTTGATGAACAAAAAAATTAATTCTTGCAATGCATGCTTTTCTAATCTTCTTTGATTTAGTATTCTTTTCACAGTTGTCGGAAGCTTTACTCTCTTGTGTTATTTTTGTTTTAATTTTTCTATATTTTCTGTCTCTTTTCACCTTTAACCCCCCCATTCATTTTTGTTTGCTACTTTTGGTTGCTGTCTTTAGTCACATGACTCCTACCATCCAATCAGAATCATTTGAAGCACGGTCAGCAGTGAAGAGAGATCTGAGTTCTGATAGGTCAGTTGAACAGGACACAGATGGTGCCACCTCAGAGAGTGTCTCCACCCCTGAGACTGTGGTTCATGTAGATGGGTAAGAGGAGTAACTTCATCCCAACCCCGTTCTCATAAACTGCCATCATAAAAACAAATGATCTTCACAGATTTGGGAGGGAGGCTTCCTATTGCCCTGGGAAATCCCAGACTAACTTCATGTTGCCCCTTGGCTCTGAAAGTACTAGACTTGGGTATTTTTCTACAAAGTGATCTTAGTCTAAGGTAATCTTAATTGCCATGGCAACCAGTACTGAAGGTATTGGGTCGGCATGGTTATAAGATCAACTTAGGCTAAGATCACTTTGTAGAACAATACCCTAGTCTAGTACTTTCAGAGCCAAGGGGCAACATGAAGTCAGCCTGGGATATCTTTGTATCCAGCACTCTGTTGTCGGTGATATCCAGGGTGGTTTCTTCACCCATTGGGCTGTCCTGTCCTGCTGCCATATGAGTGAAATTACCTCAAGTACGACTTTAAACCTAAATATGTATTTGATGAAACTGCATAGGACTGGACGTAGACTTCAATAAAATACACTCATATGTCTTGTGTTTCGATGAGCAAGTCACATATAATGACTCTGGCAATCACAGGGGTGGTTTTCACGAGGTTTCCTCCTGGTTTTCCACTGTATTAAGGCTGTGTACAGTGTGATATGGACAATCCGTCATCATATAAGTGAAATACCCTTGAGTACGACGTTAAACATCAAACAAACAAACAAAGCCAAATGAGTGCAATTACATTAAGTACAACTTGAAACCCCAATGAATCGATGAACCTGCAAAGGACTGGACGTAGACTTGAATAAAACACACTGATATGTCCTGTGTTATGTTGTGGCCAAGTGTAGTTTCTTTCACCCATTAAGCCAAAAATCTATAATAGAAGAGAAATAATGTGAAGTAAGCGTAAAACCCCTAGTGAACAAAACGTAATATTGCTAAATGGTTGTCACTTAGCAAATAAAAGGGTGGGTACTTTTTTGGGGGGTCGGGGGGGGGGGAAGAGAGGCTCTGTTCTCAACAGAAATTATTTGGCCAAGTTTGAATGCCACAAACTCCCTTTACCTGCCTCAATTAGGGCTTTGATTTGGTATGAATTTACTCAGAAATGACAACAACAACAACAAAAAAACCAACCTTCAACTATTGATCAAGTAAATGCTTTAGCTTAAGCTCCTTATTCTGCAATAACATGTGTTAAATAAAAAGTGCTTTGAACAATCTGTTTGAACCATTACCCTCCATTTCATCTTGTTCATGTATATAGTGATTAAAACTATTAACATATTTTAACCCTAATTTCTAATTTGTAAAGTTTTTTTGTCTGAATTAGTTGTTGGGACTCTGAATATTGTTGGCCGAAGCACAGTACCATTTACTTGTAACACTTATCCCCCTAACCCCAGACTACAGACTGTGCTTCAGGCTTTCCATGGCCTGCTGCTGTGGCTTAGTTGTTAACAATTACCAATCCTACCTGCGTGTGGTTGTAGGGAGCTTCATGTTGCCCAGGTGCTCTCAGAGCTATATGGGAACAGGGAACTGATCTGTTTGTGGTGACTGTATTGTGTCCTGTTATTGTCCTTTATTTGTCCCATCTTGTCTTTGTTTGTCTTTGACAGTGGTGTTGAGGGTGGCTGCCTTCACCCATTGGGCTGGCACGTCATCATATAAGTGAAATACCTTTGAGTATGACGTTAAACCCCAATCAAACAAACAAACAAATTGATGTACCATTAACAGGATTGAGTTAGTGTGTCCACCATCAGCTATATGAGTTGGTCACACGATGTGTCTCAGGCATTTGCTGGGGTGGTTTTGAGAGGATTCCTTCCAGGTGTCCTGACCCGTAGCCATAGCTTAGGTAGCATGTGCACTTACCAATCATACTCCAATTTACCATTCATGGGATCGAGTCCAACTGTGGACAATCAGGTATATGAGTGAGACACATGATGTGGCAATCGCAGGGGTAATTTTTTAAGAGCTTTCCTCTCAGTTTTCCACCTTAATGAGGCATAAAACAGTGTGAAGTGGACAATTAATCATCATATAAGTGAAATACCCTTGAGTATGCCCTACGATGTTAAACCCCAATCTAACAAACAATCAACCTCAGTTTTACACCTTAATTAGGCAAGGAACAGTGTGAAGTACTTTCTTACACATAAAGTTCTAGGGTAGGCAGGGATGGATCGAGACCAATTCATCTTAAGATTGTGTTCAATTTGTTTGTTAAACAACCTCAACCTATCTTGATGGATAAACATGGTAAACAGTTGATGCCTGTACAATGGGCATGAGGAAGCTTTCGTGTATACATGCATGAAGGTTAAGTGTATGGCTGTAGAACTTGTGTTCCTTTCACCAATGCGGTTCATGAGTTTGGGCCGTATAGCAAGAGTTGTGGCCCTTTAAGTCTGGAGATTTTGAGGGTATGGCTTAACGAGTTAAGGCTAGACCTGAGCCATATTGACCTCACTGACCTCTATTACTGGCCAATGTGACCTCTAGGTCAGATCACAAGGTCAAGAATCTAGCTCTAAAGACTTCACAGCCATTTTTCAATTACCATATTTAAATTTGAATATTTTATTTGAAAATTAATGTAAATTCAACAAATTAATATTTCCCAACAAACTACTTTTAAGACGTTCCAAAAGGTGTATTAGGAGTGTAGCGGATACAACTCTCATCGGATAAAACTAGATCCAGGTACCGTCATTGTATGGCATATGCTATACTGACAAGGGTGTAAATTGGGCTCACCTTTGGCTTGGCAAGATTTACAATATGTCAGTTTGTGGCTGAGATCCCATGACATTGGACCATTAGCTCTGCACAATCCTGTTATAAATGAAATAACCTTATGAATGAGAAAAACAACAAAATACTAACACTAATACATTTTGTTGATGTTGTTGTTGTTGTTTTAGTTTTGATGACTCAGCTCCTGATGAAAACCATACAGTTGTTGCCACGGCGAGAGGAGTTTTCGACCACTCAGGTGGAATTCTTGAATCCCCCCAAACAGGTACATTTACGCCTGTATTTGTTTTATTAAAGCAATTTAAATTTAAAACTTACACAAATGTGACAGGTAAAAAAAACAAAACTGACCTTGTCTTTTTTCTTGCCCAGGTATTAGCATTACAATTCCTCAATATGCCAAAGCTGGAGGTGTCAAACAAGAGTTGTTTTATAAAGTGTGGACTGTTCCACCCGTCAATGAATGGTATTTAATTTACGGTGTAAAACTGTAATCAAACAAAACTAACTTCATCTGTTTTTCTTTCACAGGTGTTAGTATAGTAATTCCTATAGCTGACAGTGTCAAACAAGAGTTGTATTTTAAAATGTGGACTCTTTCCCCGGCCAGTGAATGGTATTTAATTTACGGTGTAAAACTGTAATCAAACAAAACTTACTTCATCTGTTTTTCTTTCTCAAGTGTTAGTATAGGAATTCCTATAGCTGGAGGTGTCAAACAAGAGTTATATTTTTAAGGTGTGGATTCTTTCAGCCGTCAATGAATGATACTTAATTTATGGTGTAAAACTGTAATCAAACTAAACTAACTTCACTTTTTTCCTTGCCCAGGTGTGAGCATTGTTATTCCTCCAGGTGCTATAGCTGAAGGTGTCAAACAAGAGTTGTATTTTAAAGTGTGCAAAGACAGCAGTATTCTACCTCCATTAGACAAAGATAAAGGTCAGTATCAATTAAAAGGGGAAAACTGTATTTAACATTTATAATATTTAAAGGGGAAGACCACCCAAAAACCATATTCTATTAGTAAGTAAAACTTTTTGTGTATAATACAATACATTAATTTCCATTTTCATAATCTGATCGTAACTCTGTTTATAATTCATTTAAGAGGATCACAAGAACCAGTTGAGTCATCAAATCCTATCATTGGATAGCTCAAAATTGGCTGACCAACCAGAGTGCAGGAAAACTTTGCAGCGCAGGATTTGATGACTGAACTGGGACTTGTGATCCTCTTTAAAGAATGATAACCAGAGTTACGATCAGATTATAAAAATGTAAATTAATGTATTGTATTTCACACAAAAAGTTTTACTTATTTATAGAATACGTTTTTTGGGTGGTCTTCCCCTTTAACCGAAAACCAAGATCTCACATATATACTTTTGTAGAATGGTGTCAACTATAGCTGTTTCCAGAACATTCAAATCTCTCCAATATGCCCTTGCCAAATACTTTTGTCCACTATGAAGGCAATACTTAGCCAATTAAGTAAATCGGTAAACCATATATATATATCACACTCTGTTTTTGTTTAGTAAAGCCTCTCAGACATTGATTGAGGTTGACATTTCAGAAGCATATAGTCTAATATTTTGCAGTTGTATAAAATACAAAAAAGTGAGATTGTATCTAACTGCTTTTATTTGCATGTGAGGAAGTGGAAGTGTGGGTGTGTGGGTGGGGGGTATTATGGAAGGGGTCGAGCTGACATCTTTAATACTAAGAAAGTACCAATGAAGAGCCTGTCGGCAAACTGACAACAGAAGTGACCTGCGAAATAAAGCTTTTGCCCCATGGAAAAATAACTCTCAGATACTACGGTAAATGGCGTAATATATATTTTTTTTATACTTGTGAAGTATAGCTGAGTTTTTATGATACAGTATACCTCGAATTCCCTAATTGAGTACCGGTTCTGTCAAATATCGTTCCCCTTCGTGGACTGGTATTGAATTGAATCACGGCCAGTTGGTGTTCCTTTCTCACCAAACGTTTGGGAAATGTTAATTTGTACGATACATTAGACTGTTGCGTTTAGAAGCTAAAGAAACATTTATACGTCACATATATTTAGAATATAGTATGTATTAGAGTGAAATAACCTTAATTATGGCGTTAAACCCAAAACAAACAAATACTTTATGATTTTTCTTTACAATCAATGAAAAATGACTCAACTGGGCCTTGTGATCATCTTTAATGAATGATAACCAGAGTTACGATACGATTATGAAAATGGAAATTAATGTATTGTTTTACACACACAAAGTTTTACTTATTTATAGAATACGGTTTTTGG
>JAVFBW010152648.1:0-12139 GCA_034783835.1 Mopalia ciliata
TCCCCTAAACACTCTTTTAATTTTAGCCCCGTGAGGGAGCGGGTGGGCAATGGCGCTGCAGAATACTTCTTTGGCTTTCTCGGTCGATTGTAAGAGGCGAGAAAGTGGTTGCTTTCTGTTGCCCTGGTGTTCGCAGAGCTAAAGGGAAGCAGATTTGTTTGTGATGCTCTATATTTGTGTTCATCGTCATATAAGTGAAATACCCTTGAGTACGATGTTAAACACCAATCAAGCAAACAAACAAACTTTTAATTTTAAATTATTATTTATGTTTGTAAATTTAAATTTTTTTTGATACATTTACTATTATTAATCCAGTTATTATCTAGTAACACTTTTGTGGACACTGTTTTAATTAAAATCATCATTTATGTTTGTACATTCAAATTTGTAAATAATAAATGTTTGTCCATTTGGTGGATCAAAAAATGACATCTGTTTCAAGGTAATATCATCATTCAAAAGTTTTATGAATAACAAAATGTTCAGTTTATATTAATAGAATTAAATCTGATATTGTTATTGTGTTTTAAGTTTGAAAATGAACATTCAAGTCATCTTTTCAAAGCCAAATGTAGTGAGAATAACATAACAAAATTTATTTAGTAAAGATGTTTTCCAACGTCAGGAAAAATTTTGAAATTAATTGAGATTCGATCTTTATTATTATTATATTTTTCTTGTCTAGGTAAAATCTGCCCTGTACAGTTTTCTCTCCGGTGTATGTCAACATCAGACAGAGGTGGCTGTTAATTTCACAAACAAGATAGCGCCTCTGGCCCTCCATAATTTAGATGAACCTGACTGTCAACTTTGTGGTGCATTGTGGGAAACTGTGTTATCAGTTGTGACTTACCTTCCGGTAAGAAGTAATTTACTTTGAATTTAAGTAAAACTATAAATTAAACTTCAGATTTAAACCCTATTGCACATTCAATTTACATATTTGTTGCTAACATTTTGCTTTTCTGTTTTCGCTTTACTCTGGGGCTAGCATGTCTGACTACTGATCTTCCTTCAATAAAGCCTGCAGCTGTGGCTTAGTGGTTAGCGAGTGTGCTCACTAATCCTGCTACGATGTACTGTTCACAGGATTGAGTCCGTCTGTCGACCCTGTGGTATATGAGTGAGTCACAAGATGTGGCTCTGGCAATCACCGGGGTGGTTTTTACACCATCCTCAGGCAATACACTGCCCATGGGGTATTTCTCCTAGTTAACCTCAAATATGAGCAGGTCGCAATTTGTGATGCTGGCAGTCATGGAATGGTTTTCCACAATATTTAAGTAAGACACAGTATGAAGTGGCCACTCTGTCATCATATAAGTGAAATATCCTTGAGTATGAAATAAATTGTTTGTTTGTTTTTGTTTTTTTTTAAGTATTTGAGTACATTGCAATCATCAATGTTGATGGGTATGTTCGGAGTAACTAAAAGACTGTCTTTATTCAATACAGAGTGAACTGAATTGTATTCCTATATTTTGCCACAGGACTGTTGGAGTCATGTTAACATCCAGAAAGCTTTTATTCCCAAACTCCGTAAACTACTACAAACTGGTTGCCATGGCAATGCTGCTATCATTGGACCTGATTTACTGCCCTTGCTCAGTAAAATTCCAGATAACATGTGTGGTTCCAGACAGACACTTTTAGAAGAAATATTCACCAACATGAAACAAGGGTAAGAAAACAATATAGACCAGAAATATCTCACTCTAAATTATATGGTTGTGTAGCTGTGTCTACCTGCTGTGGAAGTACACTACTGTCGTACAAGTCAAATACTATTTTATTTTTCATTTTACTGTTCTAGGCAATTCAATGAAACTGTTATTCTTGTTGGTATGGTCAGGTTGTGTTTAGATTCAGTAAGGAACAGTCCTCAAGAATGTGGAGCTCTGGTGAAAGCTTGGATGGAGTGTGCCCAGTACAGTGTAAAACAGTCTCTCATTCAAACAGATTCTGCAGATACTGCCAAATATTTACTCTTTGACCAGGTATGTATACATAATTTATAACATTTTAAAATTTTAACTTTTATGTATTTACTTTTATTAGTATGAACAAAACTAACCTTTAATTGTTGGTTACAACTGAGGAGTGAAATTGACATTTCTGTTCAAATTTACTTGAAAAAACTGAAATGCCTTAAGCATGTAAAAGGCATTTAATTTTTGGACGAATTTCTAAAAAAACTAAATCGTTATAAAGTAAAACTTAACCATAAACTTAATATTTAGTTTAACAAACACAATTTACACTGTAGAAAAACACTGTAGAAAACGCCATGTGTTGAAATTATTATTGGCTTGTTCTTTGTGTCTTCTGTCTGCCATAGTTGATGTAAAAATCAAGTATTAACAGATCAGTTTAAGACAAAGATATGATTGAGTTACAAAGCTAAATGACAACATATTGACGTTTAGAGAGTATGTCTAAAATATTAATATTTTTAAAATTTTTATTTAATATTCTAATGCTTATTTCTGTTTTGTTTATAGGTTTTACCACTTTGTGAAGCATCATTGTTGGATGAACACCCAGCATTATTCAAATCACCTCTCTATGATATGATTGGCCAGCTTCTTGTATCTTTGGGCCAATCAAATAATAGCACCACTGACATTGCTAAATCTTTCAGAGAAGAAATTACAAAGCTTTTCTTGGAAAATATTTCCAAATGTGCCGAAGTAGTTCAAGGAGGTCCGTTGCAGGAAAGACTATCAGCTTTTATTCAAGGAATTATTTTACCAAGAGTTTCAAACTTTTCAGAAATAAAATCAAAGCCACAGAAATCTGTAACATTTAATGAATCAGACCCAGATTTAAGCTCAAAAGAAACAAACATAATAGTACCTTTGAAAACGATTCATGTTGATTCTGACATAAAGGCAATGATAATTAACATTTGTTTATCAATGTTTACGTTTGCCAAACAAAAGAACTCTATGGCATGTCTGGGACTGTTAAAGGCAGTCATTACATTGTACCCAGATACAGAAATGTTAAAATCTCTCCTGGATTCTGATGTAGAGATGACACCTGATGAAAATCAAAAACCTGCTGTTCAGTTTTTGCACAAAGTTTGCGTGCCATGGATTTCTCAAATTCAAAGTCTTGTAGAGGAGTCAATGGAAACTAGAATTAACCACCTTCTTGACATCTCCATGACCATGTTAATTAACCTGTCAAAGTCAGAGATTCAGGAGGCTCTGTCTGAATTACAAAAGGTAGGCTTAAATATGGAAACAATAGTTATTCATTTCAAAATTATTAGCATGTCGGCTATGATAACTAATTACTGCATTAATATGAGATTCTAAAGCTTAATTTGCAGTATTGTGTGATCAATTTTTAATTATATTTACCTGTGTTTGAAAAGTGATTATGGTTAATTTTAAATCTTTTTGCTGCAAATTAAATACAAGCAAATTTCCACTGTTCATGAATAACGGTAAACTTTTTATTATCGTAAAAATGACATCAAATCACCTTTTTTTTTGTAAATAATACCAATGTTCTTATTTTTTGAAATTGCATAAAATTTCCTATAATCTTGAATAAGGCAAAATTTCAAACCATTTAATATATATTGTTGCCTTTTATTTGAATTTTATTATTAATTTCTCCACAGAGTCTAGAGAGCATCAGATTATTTCAACTGCTGGTAAACAAATGTTTAGAATGGAGGAAGCCTATTCCAGGAGTCAGTGATTGGCTGCACAATGAGGAGTTTGGAGAGAGATTGGTGGCATTGGCACAGAGTGTTTGTCAGAAGAGCCTGGTTGCCATGGAGACTGAAAGAGAAGAACTGATCATTGGATGGACACTTATATCATCTGTGTTATCATCACAAGAGGATAAAGGTTTAAATAGTTCTGATGTTAAGTTTTTCCATTGTTTCTGACTCAAATACATTCATAGCGACCACTCATGACATAATCAAAATGAAAGAAAATTGTCTCAAACTTGGGGGGGGGGAACTACGGTTCCAAATTTGATGGTGTGAATTTCAGAGGGAAAAGTAACATATAAGTTTTATGGTTACACTTTATGAGTGTACTGATTAAAATTTTCAGTGGGCATATTGTTTGTAGATGTTTCTTTAGATGGGTAGACCACTGAAAAACATGTGTCAAACAATCAAATCCTTCATGGATTAGGCATCATAAACTTAAAATCGGTCCTCTTAAATTTTGTGCGGTAAGCTACCATTTGCATTTTTCTCTGGATTGCTGAGTTTTTTTAATACATAAATGTGCCTATGTGAAAAATAAATCAAAATTGCTTTCAAATACAATCTTTATTGATTATCAGATGTCAAAATTTTTCAATATCAATAGTGAAATGTGAATTTAGATGTTCGAAAACCTAATGGAGGCATGCAAGATTTTCTTT
Organism: Mopalia ciliata; assembly: GCA_034783835.1. Taxonomy (NCBI): domain Eukaryota; kingdom Metazoa; phylum Mollusca; class Polyplacophora; order Chitonida; family Mopaliidae; genus Mopalia; species Mopalia ciliata. The sequence continues at coordinate 4,402 of JAVFBW010152648.1, forward strand.
CTTTATATCAAAAATATACCTTTGTTTCCACCCAGAAGCTGTGTTGGACCAGTGTGTCATAGAGAAGATTTTACGTGTTATTCAAGAAACACTGGTATCTCTGGAGAGGAGTGCCACCAGTAATAAACTGGAGACTGCCATTCAGTTTGTCACAGATGTTCTTCTAAAGTTCTTCTGTAACCTTAAGGTAGGAATGCTTACTGTGTAGTCTTCCTTCGTTCTATATCTGTAATAAGGAAAGCAGAAAGCTCCTACAAAAAATGATACTAGATTTGAGTTCTATAGCCTTTTATCAACTGTAACAGGACGTTTGGTAGGGAGGGAGCTTCCTGTTGCCAATGTGCTATCAGACATTATGGCAAACATGAAGAGGATATTTTTTGTGATTTATTGATGGGTGATTTTGGTCACCCATTAAGCTAGCACACCTCCATATGAGTGAGGCCCGCGAGGTTTACTCCCGGTTTTCCCACCATAATAAGGCTGTGTACAATGTGAAGTGGACAATCCATCGTCATATAAGTGAAATACCCTTGAGTACAATGTTAAACAATAATCAATCAAACAAACAAACAAACCATATGAGTGAAATGACCTTAAATACCACATAAAACCTTATCAAACAAACAAACTTTCTTTGTAACCGGCTCTTTCCAGTACTCTGCTTCTGGAAGAGGGGACTACATGTATGTTTTAATCCTATTCATAATGGCTGCACCTAGCAATGGAGGTACAAAAAGTTTTCCAACAGATGGATATTTACTTTTGGGATGCACAGTCACCATAGGAATGGAATACCATTCATCACGATGTTAATCAGCTATCAGACAAGAAGATCAGTTAGACAGGGGCAACATGACAGGCATTAATATTGATGTTGTAGTAGGTTATTAATGAGTTGTATCAGTAATATGATGGAACTTAATCAAATATAATGTCTTTTTATTATGTCAAGTAATAGGGAGCGGCTTTAAAAAAAAGTTCCTTTAGTGTGTTTGCCAAGCCTGATTTCTAACTTTTCTGAAAATAAAATATTGGTTGTACTAAATGTAATATCTGCTGTAATATAAGAATAAGTTTTGTGAAGATGCGTTAAGCATCTAGTAAGTAGTTTTGTTGTACTCATGCACATAATATATTAATTATGTTTCAGGGATGTTTGTTAGTACCCTCAGCTGAGAAACTGTTATTAACACTCTTCTCAATGTCACTGGAACAATCATTAAATATATCAGGTAAATATGCTCTCACAAATTTATACAATGAGTTTGCTGTCAAAAGCACTATGCAGCTTAAGTATTTGTTTTCTATAGAGCAATAACATATTTGTTTATTTGTTTTTTAAAGCTTTTAAGTGCACAGTGGGTTAAGAGGGAGTTTTTCTGCTGCATTGGTGTTCTCAAAGCTAAAGGAAAGCATGAAGCCAATCTGTTTGCGATGGCTAAGTCCTGCCTACTCTTGTTTATTGCCAGTTTTGTTGAGGGTGGTTTCTTTCTCGTATTAGGCTGACAAACCATCATAAGAGTGAACTAGCCTTAACAAAGGTGTTAAACCCATTCAAAAATTACAGTTTAAATGCCAATTAAATAATTATCACATAAAGTTTGTGTGACCCCCTTCTTTATTACAGAATCTTGTGGAAAAAGACTCTTGGAATCCTGGCAGTGTGGAGTACAGGCTTTGATACAACAGAGAGGTGGATATCTGGGTGAACAGGGATTTCTTGCTATGGTTTCACAAACAATCACTTCTCAAGTGAGAAATACCACATCTTTAGACAGGTAAGCAAGAGGCAAGTGATAGTATAATGTTGCAGGTACTTCACTACGCAGGGTTGGAATAACACCTGCAGATTATGAGGTTATGACCCACCTAAAGCTTTGACTCTCAGGAGCTATATGTTCTACCACTCGATCAATATTTATTGTATTTAAACTAAAGCATGTACAAAAGTGATATTGCCAGGGAGTGTTGGGAGGGTAGTTCCTGTTGCCCTGACCCTCTCAAAGCTAAATAGCAACATGAAGTCCAACTTTTTGTGATTTTGAGCCATGATCGTACTGTTTTTATCCAGTCATTTGTGTTGCCAGTGTTGTCAAAGTGGTTTCATTCACCCATAAGGCTGGCATGAGTGAAATAGCCTTAAGTATGGCCTTAGACCCTAATTAAACAAACAATATTGTCAAATGACTGAATAAATACTGTATTATATTTATTGTATTACAGTTTGAACAAAATCTACAAGAACGTGGAAGTCTTGGTGAAGACTGTACAAGATAATCTACCTGATGGTGACCTCTGTGACCCCTCATTACAGACACTACTTAATAAGCTTTCTCCCCTTCCTACTGAATATCTACCACCTGTTCAGGTGAGTTTAGGCACCTATTCAATATTGTGTAGAAGTACCCCCATTCAACATATCCTGATTGCCTAAGCAATCAAATATCTGGCTGATATCAAATTTGAGAAAGATTAATTTGCTCTTACATAAAATCTATAAAAAATCATCAATAATATATGTCATATATCCTATTGTCAGGTGCGAATCGGCAAAGTATGATGGATCTATTATGGTACCCTGTGCTTGTCCTGTTTTATTATTGCTGGTAAGGTATTGGGTAAGGTATTGGGTAGAGAAATAGGCTTTGCCACAGGGGGTCTTACATGTTATTTCTGCCCCAAAATTAGAGTGTCCCAACTTATAGAAGTTATAGGGTACATGTACACTAAGGGCATGCCAGCTCATGTAAGATCCCAATTGAACTATCAAATCGAGTTCTTTTACTTTAGAAGATAATTTTTTATTATTTATTTATGTATTTAATGTTATTTAAAATGAGGAAAAATCATTTTCAGTGTAAGATAAGATTATTTCTTTATTTTCCTTTCCAGATTCTCCAGTATCTCTCAGTGTCAGAGGAATTATTTCCAGACAGTCAGATAAATCAGTCTGGTAATACATTGAGGTCCACAACTTCTCTAACAGGAGTTCTCTTCCCTTCATTATTTTCTGCCAGACTATTGATGTTTTCTAAAACAGGAGAATTCCACTATGATCCGCCTAAAACTTCAGGGCCCAATAGTTCATCAGATTTACTGAAAGAAGTTCTTGTTTTTGCGTCTATCTGTGACTGGAGTTATGAAGACCTAAAGAAACTACATTTTCTTTTCTACAACATGTCTCTGTCTGAAGTTTGGATCGACTCCAACAATATGGTAAAAAAAATTGTTAAAATATGCTTTAGAAGATATGTCTTTTTCTTTCTAAAATTTAAATTTTTACCTGTTTTTAAATTTTGCAACCTTAGGTTGATTTCATAAGCAGTCAAAGACTCCAGTTAGATTAAAGAAAGTTGGCTAATATTCAGCTACTATAACTAACAAATTCAAGAAATCTACATGTACAATGGAGTGGTTCATATGTAACCGACATGTTCGATCTGTGATAAAAGGTTTCCAGTCAATCATTAATTTCACTGTCCACAAGGCCAGGTAGATGTACTTGCTGTACAGCGCAAATATAAACTCTACATCTACATGTATACAAAACTGTCAGATAAGACTCCCATGATTTAACGTGTTCATTTATTATAACACAATGATTGTCAGATACTGATCTGAGTATACAGTGTTTGCAGATTTTTGTGTTTACTCTGTTATCCAGGCTTGCAAATGATTGTCAAATACTGAACTGAGTTTATTATAACACAATGATTGTCAGATACTGAACTGAATATACAGTGTTTGCAGATTTTTGTGTTTACTCTGTTATCCAGGCTTGCAAATGATTGTCAGATACTGAACTGAGTTTACAGTGTTTGCAGATTTTTTGCGTTTACTCTGTTATCCAGGCTTGCAAATGATTGTCAGATACTGAACTGAGTATACAGTATTTGAAGATTTTTGTGTTTACTCTGTTATCCAGGCTTGCAAATGATTGTCAGATACTGAACTGAGTATACAGTGTTTGAAGATTTTTGTGTTTACTCTGTTATCCAGGCTTGCAAATGATTGTCAGATACTGAACTGAGTGTACAGTGTTAGCTTATTTTGTGTTTTCTCTGTTATCCAGGCATGTAAAGAGAACAGAAGAGAACTGAATGAGTTGGAGTGTATAGCAGAACGATTGATGGCCAGTGTTAATTCAGACGATACCAAAGCACTAGTTAAATTAGCACTAGATAAGTAAGCAATACTGTTATTATCTATCTAGCACTTAAAGTTACAGTTGAGATTTTTCATCCGCCTGTCGACCATCAGGTATATGAGCGAGTCACATGTTGTGGCTCAGGCAATTGCAGGGGTGGTTTTAACGAGGTTTCCTCCTGGTTTTCTACCGTAATAAGGCTGTGTACAGTGTGAAGTGGACAATCCGTCGTCGCAGAATTGAATTACCCTTGAGTACAGTTTTCATCATGATTGCTTCTCCCCTGATAGTGGTGGGTTTTATTCTCATAAAAAATAACAAATGTTCAATGCCCAAGGTATCAGTTGAAACAAATGCCTATTTTCGATATGTGTTTATTTGTAAATAAACAATGTAAAGTATAAGTTAAAAAGGGAACATACATGAGAGTTGTAAGCTTAGAATAAAATAAACTGTAAGCAAATCCACAACATTACTATGTTTAATTTTTTTTCTGTTGATGTTTCGCTTGACCAGGTTCCTAGTTCATATTGATTATTTTGCGCACAAAATTTGTCCAGGCTGCTCTAGTACAGACATTTGAAAAACAGCCATTCATATTGCATTTACATGTACTAATGTTTTTCCAGGTCAGAAGCAAATGGGTGGATCTTTTCCAAATGTTTATCTAAACTTCTCTCAGTGATTCAGAATGTACAAACAGAGCTACATTTCTCTCCCCCTGATATAGTTGACAGGTAATAAAATGGTCAAATTCAATTTAACGTTTTTCGAGTCTGATGTGTCTTAGTTTTATTTAATGTACTGGAGAAACTGTGTATTCTATCAAGTATGATACAGTACACCAACAATTGTTAGCAACCACTGTTATGTACTGTACAGGTTTATGTGTTTGTCACTGTCACAAGATGGAATCCCCCGAACATTTCACTTTATTGCTCGTTTTGCCTTGGTGGCTAAAGGGTTGGGGGGGGGGGGAGCTTCCTGTTGACCTGGTTCCTTTCAGAGCTGAAAGTTAACATGAAGCGGATCTGTTTGTGATGTCTTTGCATTGCATTTTGGTATTGTCCTGTTTTGTTATTGTTTTTGTCAGTGCTGATGACGATGGTTTCCTCATATGAGTAAAATAACAACAAGAAAACAATCAAAGCAACAAACAATTATTTTTCGCCCAGGCCACGGAAACTATGTAGACTATGCAAATATGTCATTTAACTGAATACATTGTATCCTTTTAGTATGTTAGAACCCAGCAAATTGAATTCTTGTACCATATGTGAACATATGTGTTCCAGGTATGCTTCAGTGACTAGGAGTATTGTACACACGATACAGTTAACAGTAGCTCACATGCCCATAGATGAGAGGGTTCAGCTGACAGAGATAATGGTGGCCAGGGTAATCAGCACCGATCTCACAGAACACACCGATCTTACTGGTAAACTAAGCCCCTTCTTTATAAAGTACTATATGAACTGCTATGATTTGTTAAAGTCAAGAAATTTTCTTATGAATCTTGCATATGTCAAATGCTTGAGGTTTTAATGGACTTATGCTTTGTAGTTCAAATGTAATTCAAGAACAACTGGAGCAACCAGCAATTGGCTTTTCACCTTGTTCTCACCATTGATTACTTTATTTCAGAGATTGCTGGATACCTGGCGGTTGTCAGATCTTTATTTTCAAGTTTCCAACAAGATGTTTCCACCCCAGAACTCTTATCAGGGCTATTACAACAACTAGTAATGTGGCGACAGGAGAATTATCTATCCTTATCTAGGTGATTACAAATGATTGGTTTTATTACAATACTGAAATTTAAGTAAAAACTGCACTTACCTGACTTCCCAATGGTGAATATGGTGGGAATACAGATTTTTTAAGAGAACAGGAAGTTTTTGTACTACTATTTAGAAGAAAATTCACCGATTTACAGAATTCTTAATATGTTATTGCTGACAATAGTTCAGATCTTGTCTTTACAAGTTTTCTCACTTATATATAGAGCTGAGGAATCCTCTGTCATCCACACTTCTAGACCCTCTATTTCCAAATTTAGCAAAACACTGTGGTAATTTGAAGTCGGTCACTCTGTCAGAATGGTAATAAGATAGACATTCAATTTTCCACCTATAGAAAAACTCATAAGCCCATCCCCACCCCAAGTCGCCTCTATTATTCACAGCATCTGTTGATCCCTTAGACGATAGAAATGGTACAATTAAAGTGATATGGTGGAAAAATGTCTCGGACAAGCAACATTGCCACAGGGCGAGCTAAAAATGATTTTTTTTTTTTTAAATGAAAATTAAAAAAAATAAAAAAAATACTTTTAAATTCATAGTCTTTATAGTTAACCATAGTAACTTTATATGGCAAAAATTTCCAAGAACACACCTGCAGCTGTGTAGAACCTGAGAGCTTTTAGCCCCTGCACTCTCGTCCATATTCCACAGTGTCTGCGGGTCAGCATCTTTTTAGATCTGGTGGAAGAAGCCTAGTGAGCTAAAATGTTTACTTTCCAAATATTTCAATTCAAAAAGTACAAATCAATTGAATACCATCATCACGGAAAGCTTAAATCATGGTTAACTCATGTGCTCATGGGTGGTGCCCTTCGATGCACTCCAACAGTAAAAGGAACACTATAAACACAACTGTAAAATGTTCATTGTTTTGCTATATTGTATGATTAATGTTGCTAATTAATAAGGCCTTTTTTGGTACTGTGTATTTTTTAAGTTTACTTACCAAATGTGTGTGTAATTTTCATCAGTGTTTTTTATAATATTGTTTACAGGGAAACTCAGGCGGAGTCTGTTTTAACCTTTAATGTTGAAGTAATTCGACTATTGACCAGAATTGTGGGCACTATGCCAGAAGTTATCACGGATTCACAATGGGACTATGTTCTCTGTGCTCTGATTGGTTGGATACAGGTATAATATAATAGTATTATTAATCAGCCTGCAAGACTTTGTGTTAACGTTTGACAGTCTGAATTCCTATTCTCCTAAAAAAAATATGTAAGGAGCAGAACAAATTCTTTAAATATTACAAAAGATACTTTATAAAAAAAAACTGTGAACAGAATGGTTGGAAACAAATCATAAGAAAGAATTTTCATACATATGAATATGTTTTAGAGTTTACTGGTCTGATAGTTCTCAATATACAGGAAAAATACATAAAGTTGTAACCCAAGTATACGAACTGATAAAAGAGATGGCAAAAATTCTTTGTTTGAGCTGGTATGCTTTTGTGTTTTTAAAACAACAGATATAAGTGGAACTAAGAAAACTTCAGTTTATTCACCTTCCATCCATTACATGTATGGGGCTCGCGGCTGTGGCTCAGTGTTAGCGAGTGCGCTTCCTTAACTGAGCCTGCTTCGATTTACTGTTCACTGGATCGAGTCTGCTTGTTGACCATCAGGTACATGTATATGAGTGAATCACATGTTGTGGCTCCAGCAATCGCAGGTTTTTTTTTTTTTACGAGGTTTCATCCTGGTTTTCCACCGTAATAAGGCTGTGTACAGTGTGAAGTGGACAATCCATCATCATATAAGTGAAATACCCTTGAGTA
>JAVFBW010152659.1:0-12137 GCA_034783835.1 Mopalia ciliata
ATGTCTGGTAAAAGGAACGAAGTACATTGTAGTCTCTTAGATCACGTAAACGGTGAAAAGCGAAATACATTAAATGTAGCATGTTATGGTTTAGGAAGAAAGCTTGCGCTACTTAGCAAATCAACTTCATTGGTTTATTGGATCGAGTGGAGCGTTGGGCGGCAACAACCCGAAGCGGAGCTATATAGATACGTCTTTGTATCTCGTCCTGAGGCTAGTTGCTCGAAATACAATTAGTAGCTAACACCAGATTAAATCGCTAATACCAGGTTAGAGATAGACATCTCGTCATGACGTCATCTAATGGAGGGTTAAATGTAATAGAGCTTCGAGCAACCGGTCTCGGATTTTGTCTTGTCTTGTTTTATTTTGTTACGAGTGTTGTCAAGAGTGTTTCTTTCACCTGTTGGGTCGGTATGCCGTCATACATGAGGTAGTAACCTAATGTACGGCATTGAACTCCATTCAATCAAAACAAACTATAAATGTACATATTGTTTGAGTTTACATCTAAAGGTATACCGAGTAATGTATTTGCACTTGAGTGGCGTTTCTACCACCACATGTAACATAAACAAACAATAGTGTATTGATAATCGTTATTTAAATAAAGAATTTGTGTTTCTTTCAGAAATGAATATTAGCAGTAGTTTCTTTAATTATTTTGGGATACCACATTTTAAGTTTAAACAGATTCTAGTTCTGCAAATCTTGCCGTCCAGGAATGGAACCCACGGCACTCATAGTTGGGCACCGACTAGCCAGCAATAAATGCATGGTCAATGATTGGTTGATTAGTGTTTTACTCCATGCTCTAGGATATTTCATTATTATATCGGTGCTCTATTCTAACAATAATTGACAGCATAGCCTAACCATCAAATGTGGAGTGTTTTGGTTAAGTTAATCTCCACCCATGGCTAAGTATAAATACGGCCATGCTTCACTTAGCCCGATGGCTCGTGTATAGACATTAGGGTTTCTTTTTACAGATACATCGTAAATCAGCTTTACCACATTGATTTCAACCTATTTGTGTGAAAAGGTTCTATAATTTATAACTGCCTCTGTGTTTTTCGGCAATTACAGGTAAAAAGTTTTGTAGACTCTCAAAGCTACGTTCCCACTATCCCGATTCGCCGCATAATTGAAATCCCCATCGAAATCGTGGTGATCCTATAAGATATTATCAGCCCTTAAGGCAAGTCGTCGCAATGGTGTTGATCGTAGGGAATTTTTTGACGGTGAATGTTACGTTTCCATTATACCGATTGGCGGCATGATTGGAATCGTCATCTCAATCGTGGAGTAATCGCGATGATCGTATCAGATATAATCAGATCTTGAGGCCCTTGTTGGTAATCGTGTTAATCGTAGAACAGTTTTTGATTGTTAAACAAATGTATACGATCAACACGATAAATGTCACTCGTGATAGTATTGGATTGTAACAAAGAACGATATCGCATCTAAATGCACTTCCAAATCATGGTGTTTGAGATCAACCTCAAGCACGACAAGCACCACGCTCTGTTGAGATATTGTATACACGCTCAGGAAACATTGAAGTCCTTCTGAGTCCAATCGTAGCTCAAATCGTGGTTAGGCCTACTGTCAATCCAAGCCGCTAATTCTGCCCTTAGAACACTGTCATAGACTTGGATATAAAAGCCTTGCTTGACGCCTTAGACTTAAAATGAATCAATTTTTGTTATCGTTTGTATAAAAAGCTAGGTATTCAAACTAAATGTTGGTGAGGAAGCTAATTCGAAATTCTAATAAGAAACAGTTAAATTAGAGCCTGTCATTTAGTCTTCCCTTTGTTAAATCCAAGTGCCAAAATTCTAATTGCCTATTTCTAGTAAACTATTCATGTTAGAAACTTCAAATTTGTGCCATTGTAAAGAGCACAATCTGATCTAGTCAACTGTGTAAACCTTTTATAAGTTTTTCTTTGATTTTTTTCAAATGTTTTCTTTCAGTTATAATTCACATTTTTATAAGAGTTTCTAACGTGAGATAGAAAAAAAAATCCTCTGTGAACGATCTAATCAAAATGTTTTAAAGAATGAAGAACTCTTTACTAGTCCAAGGACTATTCTTCGCGGTCAACAAATCTATTATCGTTATTGCCCTTCGAAAAATAAACCTTAAAAAATGCAGTCTATTTTTTATGTTGAAATTTACTAATTTTGCAATGTTTTTAGAAATAATAATTGGATTTTCACCACTTTTGCAAATATGCAATCCTGAGTGTTCAAGCTTTCGAAAAATATGTACATATATATAGTTCAGATTTATGCTCTTCTGCTTAAAAGACTGATTACAATATGTGTTCTGAAACTCGACCAAGGGGCCCAGCAAGGCCTTAGTGTTAACGTCGTGACTTTAATTGCAAGCAGCCAGTAGGAGGAAGTCACGATGTACAACACCAAGCCGATCTGTCTGATGATGTCTTTTTCTAATGTCCTGTGATTGTCCTGTATTTTTCTTCACTATCTTAACTTCTTGCCAGTTGTGTCTGGCAATGCGTGATATGAGTAAAATCACCTTAAGGATACTCTAACGCCCCCACCCCCGCTCTCCTACAGAGTGTTTTTACATTTCGCCATTTTACTTCTAAACTACTGTGAATTTTGCAACACATGTATATATATTCTGAATCGTCTTTTTCTGCAGAGCAATAAGTACATTTTTGTTTTTCAAAAACTTACAGAAAAAAATATTTTTACATAAAAAGTACATTTTTGCAACCTCTTTTTCTAATTGCTACTTCTGTTACACTATTTACGTCAACTATTCAATTTTACATCAACGTATGATACATTATGTGAACAAAAAAAATGTCATTCAGTTTGTTCCTGTTTGTCTTAGTTTTCTTGCAATATTGGGTTAAAAGCCAAAAATCACCAAAATGAGTAAAAACAGTGAAATTCAACTTCTTATAACTTTATCTAAGAAAAGAAAAAAGATATTAAAAATCCGGATGATTTTTTTTAGTTTTATATGTTAAGATGAAGTGTGCAAAAAATCATTTCTGTAGGTATAAAAACAGCCGAGGAGTAGGCATTTTCCAAAGTACGGTACACGGAAAAATGAAAGCAGAGAAAACTAGTAAAATGTATTTCTTATCTATTTACGACAGTTTTACCTCTTTCGAGCTCAATTCTGTGAATGTAATTCAATCTAGTTTTTTCAGAATTTGTTTATAATATCGAATTGAGTCAATCTATGCATTGTTTCGCAAATAATTATGCATAGATATTGTGAAATATACCAGTTTTTCTATAAAAGTGACAACAGCTGACCGTGTCAAATGTTAGTTGAATTCAAGCTGTGATCAATCTCTGAACACCAAATCAACCACGTGCAGTGTCAGTGAATAAGGGCTCAATATGCAATACACGGAAACCGTTGATACTGGTCTATGCACAGCGGTCAGACAGTTAATCCTCTCCAGGTAGCTACCTGTATTTAATTGATTGTCAAAACACCGCTTTTGTAAATAATGTAGTCAAGTTTTATCATCATAATAAACAATTTTCAAATTCAAATTTTTTTATCGGGTCTGCTCTGGGATTGAGATCACTATCTCAACTTTTGGAATAAGCAATTATAAAAAAAATCGCAAATTTTGAGCTGAGGGAGGGGTTAGAGTATCTTTAAACCCCAATCAAATAAACAAACCTCATTTTGACCCAAATGGCTCCACAAGAATAACCTGTTGGCAACATGCAACGAGATAGTGTGTACTTATTGTTGTTTTTTAAATTTTTTGATATATTTTTTTTTTTATAATATATAATTTTTATTTCAACTTTGACCATTACCAGAGGGGTAAACAAACCTAGTTTGTATTGCTAACTAGGGTAAATCCCAGTAGTCAAACCTATGGCTGCTCACTGTTTATTCGATTGAAATATTGACCGATCAGATGAGAGTTCTAATGGTTGGAATACTTGTTTCCTCAGATTGATTGATGTCACTAAGTTATACCAAAATAATACACTTCTGCCTCAGTTACATGTACTTTACATTCTTATCACTAAGTATAGAAATAAAAGTAGCAGAAATCCCTTAAGAATAGAGAGTTTTTCTTCAAATTTATTATTAATCTCTTTGGGTGAGAACTATTTTCTAAGAATGATTCAGCATTGGCAGCATTATTTCATGTTAAAAACAAATATAATATTAATCATTCTAAGGACTTTAATGGGCGTCATCGCTAATGCTAAAGGGAGGTTATTGATAGGGGGCGCTGTTACCTGGTCTCGTGTGATAGCCTCCAACACATTCAGAACATTGAGGAGATTTTTTCGTAATGTATGTACCATAATGTATAAAGTTTTGGATGTAGTTTTTAAATTGTAAATGACTAATTTCTTTGTGGTGATTTTTTGCAGGGTCCCCCTGTGAACAGCCCCAATAACAAATCAATGAGGGAGGGAGGGGGTGCATTGGGGCGGGGTAGAACACCCCCTCCCTATCATCCAGCACCTCCTTATTACCCACCCTCAAACAGTCATTCATCTTCACGTCAACTTCCAAGAACACCACAAGAAAAAAATCCACATTATTCCAAATCTGGGGACCAATGGACACATTCAACAACAGTTAACCGCACCTCAAGTCAATCCCATAATGAACCAAATCAGTCCCATAACACCCCAAATCCATCCCTGTATGATTTGTGTGAAGATGGCCGAGGATACACAAGTGGACTTTATCCAGATAACATTGACAGCTCTAATCCACCATTATCGCGTTACGATGACGTTGCCTTGTTTAAAAGTCCCGAGCCGCTCTCTCAGGTGTCCAGTTCAACAGACAGTGGTTATGACCATGGACACCCCATCTACGAACGACTTGACCATTATGGCAGAAATCATTCAGGTAAAGCACCCTCTGGTTAAGTCGCAAGATCCTAATTACCTCCCCTGTATTTTCTTGCCATAATTCTGACCATGTCTTATAGTAAATGGTGTTCAATTATATCAGGCATAATTTCCAAATCTGGAGTCCATGAGAAGCTGCTGTCTCAATTATCTTATAAAAATGTTAAAACTCGAGTTACAAGATGATAGTCAAAAGCATTAGTTTTTCTTTACTAAATGTTAGAAAACAGCTCTGGTATTTGTCAGTCTAGAGCAGCGAATACACACAATTTGGATCTGATTTTGCCCAATCTTGACAAGACAATACCGAAGTGCTCCTGTGATTTTAGGTTGATTAGATCTGTCACATATAAAAAGTATTTCAGTTAATAATCATCAATAGCTCTAGCTGAAGTTAGCAGAGGATATAGAAAATGAGCTCCATTATTCTGCCCTGCTCCGTTTTCAGAGGGTATCTACCAAACCATGTGCAGTGTCATTCAGAAAGTGTGTTGCCCTGGGGCAACAGAAAGCAGATCTGTTTGTGGTTCATTGTATAACACCTCTTGATTGTTCTATGTTGGCTTTATATGTTGCCAGAAGAGTTGGGGGTTGGTTTCCTCCACCCATTGGGATGGCCAGACGTCAGAAGTCTATTAAGTAGGAATATGAAACTAGCCATTACCCAACGGCATTGTGACTTTCTGTAGACTTTCATATTACCATATGACTCATTGCGCAAGATATGGTGGATTTCGTTCGTTTCACGCAGTTTGAATTTCAGAATCCACTGATGCATTATGGGTAAAATATAACGTTTGAAAAGCGGTAGAAACAGCGTTAGCATGATATACCCATGATTTCACATCCAATTCATGTCCTTTGAGGTTTCTCTTTGTCTCGCTAGAGGCCTCTTTTTCAACAGTAAGCGCTGGTCTGCTCATATTGCCGTTGAGACTGGGTAATGGCTGGTTTCATACTTCTACTTGATAGACTTCTGAAGACGTTATATGAATGAAATGACCATAAGTCTGACATTAAATCCAAATCAAACAAAGAGTTATTGTGTAAACTAAGTCACATCTGTCAATCTAGTACTTGGCCTGATATTATTTGTATTTCTGTATTTTATTTCATTTAATATCAACAGATAAAATAGTTTAAGCTAATCTTTGTTCGTGGTTCAGTGCCTTAACTTTTTGCTATTTCTCTATAAGCACTAACTCAACCATAAACCACTTTGCTGTGTTTGAAAATTAATATCCCTGTTAGAAAAAGACAATATTGTTATTTTTTAAAACAAACTGTCCTGAGGCAAAGGTCAAAATTCATAATTAAAAAAAAAAAAGAAAAGGCTTCTATCAGATTTCCTACTATTCTGAGCATATTAAACTACAAAACCACTCAAGATATATTTTTGGATAAAAAAAATGACAAAAAAAACGTTTTTTATTTGCAGGCGGTGGTTCTTCCACCCCTTCCTCCACCCCACGTCTCCATTCCTCCAGCCCTATGGCCCATGGGTCCTCCCAGGAGAATTCCAGTGTTCCCCATTCAAGGGAAATAACCCCTATCAAAGGCATGGAAGATTCGCAAGGGAGAGAACTTTTTCAATCATTACAGTACTCCGCACAAAAATCACCACTATCAAATATTGTGAGTAAATGTTAAGCATGTCATGGGTTAGAAACTTCCAGATTTTTTAATGCTAAATATGGAACTGTAACATTCATTATCATTTAAGTCGATCAAAACAAACGTCAACACTTCGACTGTTCCTGTCCTTGGCAAGGGCTTAGGCAGAGGGGTGTCCACCTGTCCAAATGGTCACGCTGAATTGAACAATTCCTTCATTTGGACACCCTGTTATAACTTAATGTGCAGGAGATAGTGAGTCTGTTAAAACTGGACACCAACCTACTCATTAAAACAGTGAAGCGAAATGAGCATTTTGGATACCATACTTAGATTTCTGGTCCTGGGTTTTGAGACTAATATGTCTGTCTGTGTAGAGTGATGCTCCTTTAAAGAGCATCAACCGTCAGGTATGTGAGGGAGTCTCTTGGTGATGCTCCACTAAAGAGCATCAACCATCAGGTATGTGAGGGAGTCTCTTGGTGATGCTCCACTAAAGAGCATGAACCGTCAGGTATGTGAGGGAGTCTCTTGGCGATGCTCCGTCCATTGCTGGTGGTGCTAACAAGGTTTAACGCAATTTCACCGTTAAGTATGAGGTTAAACTCAATACAGAAAAAAAAAAAATTGATTCATTGCTCCAGCAACTGAATTAATTTCGCACTTTTTGAGGCAGGCAATCAGTCAATCATCATGCAATTGATTTTTGTCTGTTACAGTTTGAGGTATCGATCAGTAAGAACCCTGGGTTAGGGTTTAGTATTGCTGGAGGTCAGGGGTCAAGTGGTAACCCTTTTCGGAGACAGGATCAGGTTTGTGAAAATAGAAAAATACTTGATAAATGTGAAATATAATAAAATACATGCAGCATTGCCCTGGGAGACCAGGGGCATCACAAGCTAATCTTGTGGGGTCAGTCAAATTTGCATAATGTGATTGTCTCCCCCATCTCTCGATACATAATAAATTAGTCTTGGGAGATTTTCTATACCCATTGGGCTGTTGTGTCCTTACATTACTGAAAAAGCATTCAGTTTAACATGACACCCTGAACTAAGATATGTAAACCGATTATTAGGGTTTTTCTTTGTTAAAAAAAAATTAAGTAAAATGTAAATACCCTATTTTCTGTATTTTTAAAATAGGAAGCCAGAGGCTGTGGCTTAGTGGTAGCGTGTGTGCTTGCTAATCCTATTTTGATTTATTGATCCTCAGGTATATGAGTGAGTCACACAATTTGGGGGTGGTTTTTACAAGGTTTCCTCTTGGTTTTCCACTGTATTTAGGCAAGGAGCAGTGTGAAGTGGACAATTCATCATCATATAAGTGAAATGCCATTGAGTACAACGTTAAACACCAATCAAACAAACAAACAAACAAATAAAATCAAAGTACTGATGACTTCAAGTGGTTCGCATTCTCCTGATTATGTCTTCTTGTAGGGTATATTTGTGACGAAGGTACACAGAGACGGCCCGGCAGCCCAGACCATACACCCGGGTGATAAGCTGCTTCAGGTAGATTTACTCTTGTTCGTTTCAGCGGAGGGTTTGGAGAGAGCCTCCTTTTGCCCTGGTGCTCTCAGAGCTGAAAGGGCAACAGGAAGCCAATCTGTTTGTTTTGTGTTTGTAATGGGCGGGCGGTTGGAGGGAGCTTTATGTTGCCGTGGTGCTCTCAGAGCTTAAGGGGAACAGGAAGTCAATCTGTTTGTTTGTGGTGTCCTGTTATTGTCCTGTGTTTGTCCCATCTGTGTGTGTTGTCAAGGGTGATTTCCTTCACCCATTCACTGTCATGATTAAAACAACCTTGAGTACGGTGTTAAACCTCAGTCAAACAAATAACCAACCAACCAAATTTCAGAAAAAGAGGAGACTGTAGGTTAACTCCTCGTCAAACTGTAGCTCAATCAAATAACACTTGAGTTGATTGAACCCAAAGCCTCCTTATAGTTTTGTAATGAGGATCTACAAGTCTCACAGTTAGTTTTGATTATTATTTTGCATAGTTATGGCCATTTTGAGTTGAAAAGAAACAGTGTTTCTTTCATCGCAATTCCTTGGATTGAACTAAAAGATTGTATAGATCTATTCATGGAATCAATTTAAAGTTTTGCCTAGTTTGTTCATTTTTTGCAAAATTGTGGACATTTTGAATTTTTCACACCATTCAGAACCATATGGGTCATTTAAGTACTGCAACCAATAGTGAATCCTGTGCCTTGATTGTGGTATGTACACCCAAAAATATAGAAAAATACTTCAAATTAATTTTCAGCGGACGTTTGGGATAATGTAGACTTCTAGTTACTGTTATTTTGTCTGGTATATCACATCAAACAAACCTCGTCTTTAATCAAATTGTATCATAATTGTACTAATTCAGAACTGTTAATCCTTGT
The DNA here is from genome assembly GCA_034783835.1 of Mopalia ciliata. NCBI lineage: Eukaryota > Metazoa > Mollusca > Polyplacophora > Chitonida > Mopaliidae > Mopalia > Mopalia ciliata. The sequence goes on from JAVFBW010152659.1 coordinate 8,908, forward strand.
TTCAGGTGAATGGTGTGAACTTTACTCAGATAGACCATGATCAAGCTGTGGCCATTTTGAAAAACTGTTCCACTGTCAATCTATTGGTGGAGAGAAGATAACCTAATACTGCCATACTATTGGTTGTTACCTAGCAACCATAGGATAATAACTGGTGTTATAAACATCCGTCCAAGTCTCAGTATTTTTAAAGTGCTATGCAACAAAACAAAACAAAATGGCAGCCACATTTCTTCATGAGATATTATTTTTCCATTTTAATTTCTTTTTCAATTTTATAAATATCTTGATTAATGTTGTCAAAATTTGATAAGATTAAAATATGCAAATAACCTTTACAGCAGATAAAACCTTATAAATTAGTATTCAAGCTGTATCATTAAATGAGCTCTTGCTGAGAGCAGTGAATTCCTAGCTTGAACATACATGTATTGTCTCTACCAACACTGGAGGAATATTAATTTTCCATGTCATCATTGTGTCACAATTTCCATCTTCTAGTGTTCAGGGCAGGCACCTATCAGTCTTATACATTATGTACATCTGCCAAGATTCTTGTTGTGGTACCGTCAAAATTCTGTGATAGATGTATAAATGGGCATTAAAATAGTACCTTTTTTTTCACCTAATGCCTGTTTACCAGCATAACACTATATCCCCCTCGACTTACTTTAAATATAGCGCATTTTATCTGGATTTAGAATACACAAATCTAGTTGCGGCATAGATTATGTTCTGAAACCAAAATAGATGAACATTGAAAACTACAGTCCACAATCTGGACTTTGTTAATCAGTTGACATGCCATTATGGCTATGGTCCTATGACATCTGAGGTGATGTGCCCAGTACTTTCGAGTACAATATCCTGGTAACACCTGAGGTGATGTGCCCCGTACATTCGAGTACAATATCCTGGTAACATCTGAGTTGATGTGTCCAGTACATTTGAGTACAATATTCCAAGTGGGGTATTCACTCCTCAGTGAAATAACCTTGACTACAGATTTAAAAGGGAACACCTTTTAAACATAAGTTTTTGGTCTGTTGTGGTAATGAATAAAGCTAGTTGTGTTGAATTATAACAACCAATTGTGTTTCAATTATTAGATAGTGATGGAAACATGTTTTTAAGACATGTTTTGTCAGATGAAAATAAGTTTTTATTAATGCTTGTGGACATTTTAAATACCCTAAAAAAGAGGTGGTTCTGATTTGAAAACTAACAATAAACTATAATAATAACTTTAATTAAAGTGGAAATATATACAATTAATGTTTATCCTATCCTGTCTGAGTTCATCGATTTGAAATACAACTGAGCATGGTGTCAATCACCAATTAATGAATCAGTCATTTTACTGACATTGTTACATGAAGGTTGAGAGTGGAAAACGATTTTCCATTGGTCCGTCCATTTTGTAATTAATTTGTTTTCCTGTTTAAAAATGTTTTTGTTGTGTGGGTGGGAATGAATCACAGGAGAACATGGCTGTCATACAAGTGAAATGTACATGAATCACACTGTTAAACAAAAATTAATTAACAAACCTCTAAATTAGAAGAAATCTGAATCATTTGTGTAATTAAATTTAATCTGCAATACGGACACATTAATGTGTCTTCATTTAATTTTTATTACTCAATATTATTTTAGGAATTTTCACTCATCATGTCATTACATATTTTATGGAACATTTTTGTGGTCATTGGAACAACTGCTTGTTTGGTGATATACATTTCTGTCTATTTCCTCAGATATTTTTATCACTCAATTTTAATCAATCTCTTCATTTTTTCTTCCATACAAGTTTTTGCTTGTTTTATGATTGTGAAAAACTGTACATTTGTTTATATACATATACATTATTTTACAAACTTGTACAGTCAAATAGATCATTATTATACATTTTGTAATAAATGGAACAACGATGTTGAATTTATATGCTGTTTGTTTTACCATTTCTTTAAGGCCTACTTCTGGATAATGGCAATTTGTTTGAACATAATTTCTGTCTCTACTTAGCACTTTACATTTGGCTGTCTGTCCGTCGTCTTGATAGCCCTAATAGGTTTCAGGAGCAGAACTCAAAACAGTCCGGCCTTTTTCTATAATAATAATAATAATAATAACTAAAGCTGCAAGCAGCGATTAACGGGGTTCCAGGTTTGGGTTATGTTGTCATCATCAGAAAATGATTAATTGGTACAACGGCGCTGGCAACACCCGCTTCGATCATACTATACTGGTTCATGGATTTTGCGGTTAGAAACTGATGGAATATTTTAGTAAAATATTATAGCCACCGTATCTGTCTTATTGCTTGCTTCATCTTCAGCTTCTCGTCTTGTTCACACTAAACTGAAACCGTTTCTTCGCTTCAACGATCCAATAGAGCCAAGAGTGTACTCGTATGGTTCACAGAAGGCATGGGTCAGACAATTTCTTAGATTCCTATTGTTGTAGACGTTACACTCAAACCTCCGTACGGCGGATATCCAAAGAAACTAAAGCAATAGCTTGTGTGTGATTTCAGACGCGTGGCAATGGTTTTCTGTTTAATTGGCGTTTAACGTCCTGCTCAAGGCTATTTCCCTTTTATGACAACCGCTTGTCTACTACACACTGTGTCTTACGTAAATAAGGTGCGATCGAACCAAAAGGAAACAGTTTAGAAAGCACCCCCATCCCCTATTAACTGAGGCCGACAGACAGACTCAACCTCCAGAAGGTATACTGGCTTAGTGGTAGTGTGCGCGCTTACTGAACTGAACCTGCTTCGATGTACCGTTCACCGGATCGAGTCTACTATAAAATAGGCGTTTATTAGAGAAAGATCAATACAGACTGCTCGCTGCCGGTGGATAGTTATTGGTTTGTACAATGTACATGGCTTATTCCTCCGTCTTAGCCCTAGTTTATCTCAACTCGTGGTGAAAGTTATCGCTATCTCAAAACATATATTTGCCTCTCCTCTGAGACCTTTGCTGGTTGCCGATTTTTTCCTTGTTCATTAATAATGTTACATTTATTGAGTACATGTATGAGCGAAGTTTCGAGCTTACGTACCTTGGTATTATACGTTTTCTTGATGTGGCGTTGTGTGAGAAAGGGATATTGTTCAAAGTAAGTGCAATACGAGTCTTTACAGCGAGCTACTGTTATTATATTTTAGAACGGTGCCCAATAGTGAGTGAACAGTGTAAGGGAGATAAATCATGAGTTGCAAG